>OY728139.1:1324979074-1325293090 GCA_963277665.1 Viscum album | reverse complement strand
AAAAAAATAGGAATCAAATATAACAAATGTATAGTTGATTTCACATGTTAACAAAGTTCCATACCAACACTCACTCTTACCCTTCCAAGAAGAAGTGATATCTGCAAATAAATATCACTCGGGTTCTTATACACTATCCATATTAATCTCATACAAATTTATCATTCGTATAACTCCATATCACTTAATGATATAACAAGGCTCATACTCTGATGAGTAGTGTCCCATCAAAACATGGCTCATAAAATCTGACCCACGTATGATATTTGGTGGTGTGTTTACAATTGGGTGTTTGGTGATTTATATGTACGATATTCATGGTTTACACCAAAAGTCTTCTCGGTCAACTATAATAGGATTGAAATCATGCTACAATTGGATAAATATTGGATTTTACGACCCAAGTTTGGGGTTGTACACCCCCACCCCTTGGGCACCCCCACCCCCATGGATAGCCCTCCGACCCCTTGGACACCCGCACCCCCCTCGATAGCCCTGCCACCCCCATGGTAGCCCTATCACCCCATAGACAACCCCCCCCTGTGGACAACTTTCCCACCCCCTGGACACCCTGCACCCCGTTGGACAGCCACTCCACCCCCTGGACAGCCCGCACACGCCCTGGACAACCCCTCCCCCCATGGACAGCCCCCACCCTCATGGACAGCCCACTATCCCCCCTGTGGACATCCCGCCCACCCCCTGGAGACCCTGTACCCCCTAGACAGCCCCGCCACCCCTGTGGATAGCCCACCAACACACCCCGTACCCACATGGACTGCCCCGCTACACCCTGGACAAATCTCCCACCCCTTGGACACCATGTACCCCATGGAAAACCCCTACCCCCTAGAAAGCCCCCCACCCCTGGACATCCCCAATCCCCATGGACAGCCCGCCCACCCCCTGGACACCCCTCCCCCTATAGACAACCCCCACCCCCGTGGACATCATTCCCACCCCCCTGGACACCCACCCACCACCCTTCGGACACCCCCATCCCCCCTGACACCCCACGCCCTAAATATTCCCCCACACCCTAGACACCCCTGACCCCACTGGACAGCCCCGCCACCCCCGTGGACAGCCCGACCACCCCCCGTGGGAAGTCCGCCCACCCGCTTGGACACCCTGTACCCCCTCGATAGCCCCACCACACCCGCCACCCCCTGGACGGCCGACCGACCCCCGGACACCTCGAACCCCCTGTAAAACCCCATCCCTGGAAAGCCCCCCACCCCTTGTACACACTCGACACCTTTGGACCACCCTGACACCCCTGTGGAAAGCCCGCCCATCCCCTAGTGGGCTTGTACCCCCTGGACAGCCCCCACCCCCGTGGACACCTTGCCCACCCCACCACCCCCCTCACACCCCGACCCCATAGGACAGCCCCACCACCTCCGTGGACAGCTTGCCCACCCACCTGGACTGCTTTTACACGCTTGGACAGCCCCCACCCCCGTTGACAGCCCGCCCACACACTGGACACCCACCCACCACCCCCAGACACCCCCATCCCCCCATCCTCGCAGACGCCCCCACCCCTAGGAAAGCCCCCCCCCCCCCGACACCCAAAACCCACTAGAAAGCCCCGTCACCCCAGTGGACAGCCCGACCACCCCATATGGATAGCCCGCCCACCCCCCTAGACAGCCTGGCCACCCCCTTGGACAACCTGTACCGCCTTGGATAGCCCCGCCACCCCCTTGGACAACCCACTCCCCTAGACACCCCGTAACCCCTAGGCAGCCCCACCCACCCCCTGGACACCCCATTCAACCACTTGACACCTCGTACCCCTAGAAACCCCCCCCCACCCTGGAAACCCCCCATCGCTAGACACCCCCCTGGATAGCCTCACCACCCCATGTATAGCACACCCACCCCTTGGACACCCCGTACCCCCTGGACATCCCCACCCACGTGGACAGCCCGCCCACCTGGACACCCTGACCCCCCCTAGACAACTACCACCCCCTAGACACCTCTTACCCCCTAGACATCCCCTCCATCCTTGGACACCCCGCACCCCTTGGACACCCCGACCCCCTAGGGAAACTCATGTGATCACTCAAATTCTCTACTAAAATAAAAACTTTCTTCGATCTAAAATTTATTCAACTTCTAAATAATTATCCTCCCCAAGTTTACATGATCTTGTATACTCATGTATAGTTTTTAAAAGATATTTGGTTACAAATATAGTATTTTTTGTGTATTTTATATTATGATTCTCATATAGAGTAGTGTGTCAATTATGGTTTCATATAAAGTGAACATTTCTTGTTTACTTAAATATATTTTTGATGAACCTTAAATATTAATGAATTAATTTTGATGAAATGACTTATAACAATTTTTTTATAGAATGGATAGAAGTTGGATGCATGAAACTTATCAGATCTCAAGCTATTTTCAAAAAAATATGGAGAGATTTTTAGATTTTTCATTTCACGATGCTTCAGATAGTGGTAACATACACTGCCCCTATTACAAGTGTGTTGGAATAACTTGGTTGAGATGCGAAGAAGTCAGCTACCACATAACCAAATATGGTTTTCAATAAAAGTACTCGGTGTGGTATCATAATGGGGAGAAAATGACATCTCAAATTGCTGATGATCCAAATGAGAGGAATGGATTGGAGAATTTGTTATATGAACGATTTCCGTTTATTCATCATCATGAAAAATAATGGATTCCGACCCAAGAAGATTTTGATACGAGAACACATGATGCATCTAATGAAAATGATGATGTTGTTAGGGTGAAAAAATTGAATGATGCTTCCACGACTCTAGTATATCGACAATGTGATAAAATGAAAAAGATGGAATTTTTAATCTGATTGTTTCATGGGAAAAGAATGTATGATATTTCTAATACTACCATCGATTACATTCTTACCTTCTTGAATGACTTACTTTCAGATGATGCAGATATTCCCTCAAACCAGTATATGTCATGGATGTTAGTTGATGAACTTGGATTTTTAAGAAAAAAATTCTATTCTTGCTCGAAAGATTTCAGTTTATTATGGGAGGAAAATGTTGAACGGAATGATTGTATAAAATGTGGCACATCCCACTGGAAGCCAAAAGCTAATGGAACACCGTCTCATGTGCCACAGAAAGTAATGTGGCACTTTCCATTGATCCCCAAACTCTAGAATATTTTTTATATATGATGAAATATCATTAATAATGCAATGGCATGATACCAAGAGAATGACGACTAATGATGAGTTGGTTCACCCTACAGATAGATTAGCATGGAAGATATTTGATGCTAAATATCCTGATTTTGCAGCTGACGTGCATAATGTGAGGTTGGGTCTTTCATGTGACAGTTTTAATCTGATTGGGCAGATTTTTATGTCGCACAACACATGGACAATTTTTATACACATTTATAATCTTCCCCCATGGTTGTGTATGAAAAAACCATTCACTTTCATGAGTATACTCATATCTGGCCCTTCTGATCCCGACAATGATATATACGTATACATTCAACCTTTAATAAAAGAGTTGAAACTTCTTTGGGATGTGGGTGTGTGCACATACGATGCATGTTTCAAAGACATATTTCAAATGCGTACTGCTCATATGTAGCAATCAATGATTTTAATACTTATGCAATGATTTTTGGATGGAGCACGAAGGGAAAACTATCATGTCCAGTTTGTATGAATAATACACGATCTAGAAGACTGAAACAACATTGTTGTTTCAGTTTTATGGGACATCGACGATTCTTGCCAATGGACCATCCATATAGAAATAATCATTGAATATTTGACAATACCCTGGAGAATGATTATCCACTCATTGTATGTCTAGAAATGATGTACTTAATGAATTTAAAGATTTTATTTTTTCATATGGGAAGGGTCAAATGAAATCTGGATAGAGAAAGAATGTTTCTACTGAAACCTGTTACAATTGGAAGAAGAGAAGTATCTTCTTTGATTTTCCTTATTGGTCAACCAATTTGTTACGTCATATCTTAGATGTAATTCACTTTGAAAAAAATATATGTGAAATGTTTCTTTCGATTCTTCTAAATGTTAAGGGAAAGAAAACAAGATGATTTATGGTCTCGACGTGACTTGGTGGATTGGGGCATTAGAAAAAAATTGCATCTTGTACGTATCAGTGAAAATAAATGGAAACTTCCATGTTCTTCTTATGTGATGACACCTACAGAAACAAGAAATTTCTAGAACTACTAGATACTATTAATGTTCATGATGGATATTCAAGAAACATATCCAAACAGGTCAACAGAAGAGAGTTGAAGCTAAAATCTTTGAAGACTCATGATTATCACATCCTTATGCACAAGTTTATTCCTATAGAAATTAGTCATCTTTTTTCCAATAATGTAAGGGTGACTGTTATTTATTTGTTCCATTTTTTATAGATCTTTGTTCTAAGAAGTTGTCCAAGTCTTTCTTGCAAAATATGTTGGCAGATGCCCCATTAATTTTGTGTGAGTTAGAGAAAATGTTTCTTCCGTAATTTTTCAAATGTATGCGGCATCTGACTATCCATATTCTAACTAAAATACTTCTCTTAGGTCCTATTTATTTTCATTTTATGTATCCAACTGAAATAAATATGTACACATTAAAGTCTTATGTCCGTAAAAGGATCATCCCAAAGGTTCTATCACGAATAACTACTTGGCTCAAGAATGTATAAATTTCTGCACTATGTATTTGTCTAATCTTACTACAAGAAAGAACATACCAATGAGAAATGAAGAAGAACAATATGAGAAAATTGAACCCAGTTTTCCATCACTTCCTCAAATAAGAGGAATTTCTGGATCATATAAATTGATGACATTAAGCCTTGAAGAGTGGGAGATGGCACATCACACAGTTCATTTCAACTGTGACTTGTTCGATGAATACATCTTGTAAGTAAATTGTATATTTATATCTTATATATATATATATATCTATTAAACTATTCCTATTTTTATCTATAGGGAAAATAAATCAATGATAAATAGAAAGCATCGTTCTTTATCGTTGAGAATGAGAGACTTTGCATAGAAAAGATTTTTCTGCTTGGTTAAAATTGAAGGTAATGATATTACTATTTTAAATAATTAAAACAATAATTAATTAATTTTAATATTGATTTATATTTTAGGTATTGAGTTTTTCTACTAACTCTATATTTGAATAAATAAGAGCTTTGTCTTTTGGTCCTAATACTATGGTTTGTGACTATAAATCAATTGTTATCAATGGGTGAAGATTTATTATCACTGAACAAGTAAAGAACATGAGAACAGAACATGATGGTGTTATGGTTACTGCCACAATAGACTATTATGCTAGTGCATCAGATATTAGAACATGATTTGGAAATGTAGTTTATTCCAGAGTCATTGAAAAAATAATAATATTGGATTATTATTCTCATGGATGAGTCATGCTGATGAAATGTAAGTGGTTTGATTCGATGACAACGAATGAAACATTTATTGATGATTGTGGATTTCGAGTAATTTATATAACTCACACTCTTGCGACCGATGAACCATATGTATTGGCATCAACGGTGAAACAAATTGTTTATGTCGAAGACTATCTTAGACCTGAATTTGGTGTCATTATTGAAATTATTCCAAGACATATTTTTGATGATGGTGATGATGGAATTGACACCATCCCTACTGACATTTGAAATGATCTATTTATTAATTTTGATGACTCTAATATCTCAATTATCATAGTTGACTATGATCTTGAAGTTGTTGAGGGAAATATATAAAATCATCCATTCATGTTCTCAATTATTTTGGTTTACTTAGACTTGGGCTGTTAAGGTTGGTACTATAGAAATTGATTTAATATTGATTACAAATATGTTTTATCTGACTTGACCATTATGTGAATTTTCAATGTTTATTGGTTTCAATTTTATTTTGATTGCATTTTCTGATTTGGAATTGAACTGTATTCAAACCTACGAAACCAACATATCAAACTTGGTGAACATTTCAATGCTTCAACTATGATTTGTATAAAATTTGTATGTCTCTAATACCTCTCATTAACATTTTACCAGGTAATGAACATGATGGTTGGTATTATTCTACAAAACATGTATTGAGACCTGTATCATCTACCTGAGCTAATGAAATTTATTTTTTCATTAATTTTGACAACTACTTTACCACTTATGAATATGGTAGAATCAATGATCCATGATTTTAATAGACTGATGACACTTAAGTAAATAACCATCCTACTAAAAATTAAATTTCTTTATTACATGTTGTACGATTTATTGACTTCATTATATATTTGTTCAAGCTCACCTAAAACAATGGATAGTTAAATTATCCATGAATCAACTATTCCTTCTCATTTATTTTGTTTTTGGGGTTACACATTAGTTATCATTTTCTATTTAATTCCATATTTGTTTTCAAATGTAGGAAATGTAACCAATTGAAGAGAGGCAATGAATGTAGATTATTGACAGTAATCGTCGCATGACTGAGTTGTGCATTCCACCACTAGTTCATGGAGTGAGTATTTTATTTTAAATATATATATTTAAATAATATATAATGTCATGTGATTAATTTTTTTTAAACATTTTTGCAGTATCCATCTATTAGGGGACACATATTTGATGAGAAGCCTAGTAGTGGTACTAGTACTCAGGGTGTTCATATGAGGGGGGAGGTACGAGAGATAGATGATCTGGTCGATGTACCAGATTAGACCCTACCCCTCCCACTGACATACCATCCAGCCCACATGCTGATCCCGATGTGTCATTAGGGACACATGGGATATTAAGCCTCCCATTTTTTCACCACCGTCTACATATGATCCTCCTCATCTATTTGTACCATATCCAATGATGATTCCCACTACCCATACAGCATTCGGAAATCCATCCCTATCATCTTATTTTACTTCTACTACCTTCTCTCCGAGATTTTATATCCTATATTCTTCGACTCCTACTCCACCAAAGTTTGTCCCTGCGGAGAATACATTGGGACCCACTCCCTCTGTACAGGGTGTTCCATCAATTTCTATGGATCCAGCGAAACCCATTGATCATACTACCACATGTATAATTTTACAACCCTAACAAATTTTTACACCATTATTTATTTTCATTATAACATTTATTGATAAAATATTTGTTTTTCTTTCATAACAGATACATATACTAATAGGAGGTGGGGGTAAGGTCATACATGCATGCGTGCAGTGTGGAATCGCCACACACAGTGGATGGTAGATTACAATGAAGATAGTTAGATGATTGGAAAATCAAGGCAACAATGTCGGAGTTCTTTGGAGATGCTTGCCAAATACTCTGACATCATTCCTGTCAGCCCACTCTCATGGAGACAACTGCTAAATGAAGTCAATGATAATGCCTGGGTAGAGATATTGGTAAAAAAATCTATAGTATTTAATGCAATATATTATTATTTTTATTTATATGAATTAATATTTTGTTGTTAGCTATGGTTTAATTTCCCTGATGGTGAGGGTGCGCGACCAACACTTATAAAGGATTTATGTGAGCTTTGGAGAGCTTATAAGCATGATTTGTACATTGGATGGTGTGATATTGTGGGAACAGAGATAGAGGCAGACCCTATCATGGATGATTGTCTATTAGAATAGTACTGATAGATGATTACTTTTTGGACGACTAGCCAATTTATGTTATTAATCAAATCAATGGTATTTAAATGAAAATTTTCATCCTTTTTGTTAATAATAATTATTGAATTTTATTTTGGAAAAATATGGAAGAAAAAAAACATTTATGCTAAGAAATACTTCCACACATTGGGACTTACTACGATGTCAGATCATGAGAGGTAGTAGGTATGACAATTTATAATATTTCTTTATGACTTTAAATTTCTATTGCTTCCAAAATAATTTATTAGATTGCTAAAGTTATTATATAATTTTAGTTATGAAATTAATGTTTTTTGGTATCCTATTTTTAATTATGGTTTCATACATTAAATGTCATTGTAGAGGCATAAATTGAATGTAAAAGGATGTGTGCCTCAAGAAAAAATATTTTTCTTGAGTAAAAAGAAGAAATATGGAAGTGTGGTTAATGAACCGACTTAGCAGTAGATTGCAAGTTTTACTTTGTAGATTTAAAATTTTAATATCTATTTTGTAACATAATAATATATTTATATTTGTAACAATATTCGTTAGAGGACCTTGATTCCCAGGAACCTTACAATTTTGGGCCAAACGATCACTTATATTAGGTGTTGGGAGATGAGCACCTTGGAAGAGTATGATGCCAACCTGGGAAGAGTATAGTTATAATGAGGTATTGGCCCTCCCTAGGTATGAGTTATAGTGCCACCAAGTTGCAGTAGGTTAAGGCACAGGCAGAACAGGCTGAAAAAAGGGCCACAGAGAATAAAAAATAATCTGCTAGGGAAAACACTGAATTTATGAATCTGATGGAAGTTTTACATCCAACACATACACTAAAGGCCAATGATACTTGTGATGAATATATGTCATCGATGAATTCTATATATGGTGCACCAGGTGGTAGTTCTAGTGGTGGTCGAGACGATGGTGAGGAGGAGGATTATTAGAGGAAGAGGAGGAGGAGGTCGAGGAGGAGGTTGAGGTGGAGGAGGAGGGAAAGGAGGTGGATGAGGTGAAGGAGGAGGGAGATGAGGAGGTTGAGGCTGAGTATAAGACCGAGCAGGAGGGCGGGGATGATGATGGGGATGATGATGAGGGTGAGAGTGAGGGTGATGATGATGGTGATGATAGTGATGGTGATGAGGGACATATTGATCCATTACATTTTTGACCGATATTACTAACCTTTGATGATTATTGATTTGTTGTGCCTGAATATATGTGTGATTAGGTAGGTCACGTTATCTTTATTTTTTATCTATAAATAATAAATCATGACTTGATTATTTACTGTGACTGATTCACTCCTCCCCTAGACAGCCCCCACCCCCTAGACACCACGTACCCCTTTGAAAGCCCCGACACCCCCGTGGATTGCCCTCCCACCCCTGTGGACAGCCTGCCCAACCCCTGGACAACCCATGATAAGGTCAGGATCTTACACACTGAGAGGGTGAGGGGAAAAATCAATGATATGTTTTCCTTTTAATTATCCTTTCTATTGAAACAAGATTTTCCACATGTTAATGAATTATCACTTTTCTAAAAAAACACACTTCCACTTGAAATAAATTATTTAAATGGTCCAATACTCAACAAGAATAGTTATATCCATGTTATGGTTTGGAAATAATCCAATACCACACAATCCACAAGAAAAAAATCCTTTAGTGTGGATAAAGGCAAGTTTGATGTACACTTACAGTTATGTATCTCTATGATAAATACTACTATGCATGTGATTATTATAGAAAAATGGTATTATACATATCTGTGTAACATGTTAAGAACATTTCACAAATTTATTCAAAACATTTTACTCTTATTTTTTTAACTTTCTCTTTTGATAACTCTTGAAAAAATTCTTCACTCCCATGGATTGCCTGCCCACCCCCTAGACACCCCCTATCCCCTGGACAGCCCATCCACCCCTGTGGATAGCCCGCCAACCCCCTGGACTCCCCACCCCCTGGACAGCCCCCACCCCTGGACACCCAACCCACTGGAAATCTCCCCACCCCTTGGAAACCACCCACCCCCTGGACACCCCCAGACACCACCCCACCCCCTGGACACCACCCCACCCCCTGTACACCCCCTTAGACACCACCCACCCCTGGAAATCCCCACCAACCATGGACAACCCCCCACCACCCTAGACAGCCCACACCCCCCTAGACACCCCCATGGATAGCCCTACCACCCCACCACCATGGAACCCCCCCCCCCCCACACCCCCCTTGACACCCTGGGCAGCCCCACCACCCCTGTGGACAGCCCAACCACCCCCTTGGAGATCCCCTCCACCTGTGGACAGCCTCCCCACCCCTTGGACACCCCGTACCCCCTAGAAAGCCCCACCCACTCCCTGGACACCCCTTACCCCCTGGACAGCCCCGCCCACCCCCATGGACAGCCCCGCCCACCCCCTGTACAGCCCCACCCACCGCCTTGGACAACCCCCACCCTGAGGACAGCCCCGCCCACCCCTTGGACAACATCACCCACCCCCTGGACAACCCTACCCCCCGTGGACCACCCGACCGCCCCCTTGGACACCTCGTACCCCCTGGACAGCCCCGCCCACCCCCGTGGACACCCCCTACCCCCTGGACAGCCCCACCCCCGTGGAAATCCCCGCCCACCCCCTAGACACCCCGGCCCCTTGGACAACCCTTCCACCCCGTGGACCGCCCTCACCCCCCTAGATAGCCCCACCACCTTGGACAACCCCAACCCTCGTGGACATCACCCCACCCCCCTTGGCCAGCCCCCGACCCCTGGATCGCCCCACCCCCCTGAACACCACCCCACCCCCTAGAAAACCCCCCAACACCCTGGACACCACCCAATCCCCCTGGACACCCCCATGAACAACCCCCACCCTTGATAGCCCCTCCCCTGGACATCCCCCTCACCCAGGACAGCCCCCACCCCCCCGAACACCCCCATCCCCCCAAACACCCCCACCCCTCTGGACACCCCTACCCCCCTTGGATAGCCACCCCAAACCCCTGAACAGCCCCCAACCCCCTAAATTCTGAATTGAAATCTTTATGTATTTAATTAACATATGAATTATATGTTAATGGTGTATGGGTATTCTTTTTCTACGTGTATACTAGATGTAATTACCTTACGAATTATGTGTTAATTTGGTCTGTGTGTAGAGGGTAACTAAATATAGAATTGGAGGTATTCAGATTTATGTATGAATTATGTGTTGGATGAATTATATATGAATTCATATATAATTCTGAATTATTTATGTATTATAGAGGCATATTTGTTAATGGTGTATTGCGTTACTTGTTTGTGTGTTTGTATTATGCAGGTCTGTTGTGTATGAATTTTTGTGGAATTGTTGTAGCTGCATAGGGGGAATTGCTCCTCAACAGGGGTTGTTGTACCTGCACAGGGGAAGGCCAGAAATTGGGCTTTCTTCAGGTACAAAGGATATTCTAACGGTTGTAAAACATTGGCATATGTGTAAAATCAGATCTTATAACAATGGTTTTATGTAAAATGTTGGTATAAGTATATGCCAATTGTTTGTAAATTGTTGGCATTGAAAATATTATTTGAGATTTACAAACGGTTTGTGGAAAACTGTTGGTAAAAGTCTATACCAACGGTTCTATGAACCGTTGGTATCGAGATACTTCATGCTATTACTCAATATTTAAAACTATTGGAAAAAATATTTACCAACGGTTTACTAAAACCATTGGTATATAATTATTTTTTCAGAAATATCCCAATAGTTATCATAGAACTGTTGAGATACGTTTATCCCTACAACTCAAGACTCAACGGTTTGGACATCCATTGGTATAGTTTATACCAATGGTTTTCTAGCCTTTACCAATGATTTAAAACCATTTGTAAAGATAAAATTTCTAGTAGTGAGTTTAGGGGACCCACAACTGGGTGATCCTAGAGGGTGCCAACCCTGGCATCTCTCTAATCATCATACTCAATTGCTTTCCTCGACATGGAATCACTGATAGAATAATCTCATGTAGATCACATCAATTTGTATATTTGATCCCCAAAAGAAGGTTATCATCATGTGTTATTTAGATAAATACTCAAGCTATGCTAATATCAGGCCCAAATACACATCATGGAGAAGGATATGCGTAAGGTAGAAGATAATGGGGAATGTACCCGACATGTACGTGTAGTCAAAAAGTGTGTGGAACCACCTTAAGGAATGAGAAGTTTCTTCTAAATACATAGATTAGGAATACATGTCACTCCACATGGTGTTTCCATTATGGGACATTACATTTTTTTTATTCCCATAGTTATGGGTGTGTGCTTCCAATACATAGCTTGACCATCCATGTGCAGCCACATGAAATGTTAGTGAGGGGACACAATATGTCTGAACACCCAGGGTGATGGGCATGAACTCCAAGCATGTGTCTTAACCTTTTGGGAACCATCACAGAGTGTGTGAGCCCAGTCACATGGTGTGTGGTACTTAAATCACCTAAAACCCAAGTTTTTGTGATATTCTAGAGAATACAGTGTGTGTGTGTGTGTGCGTGTCTGTGTTCTTTCGGGTTACACGATGTGTAGTTATGTTTTTCAAATAATTAATATCTGGTCTCCATGAAACACTACATTAAATTATATTTTTCACTAAATGAAAAATATTACTCACCTAAATCCACAAAATGAAAAGGAAAAATCTATGATTATTGACTATCAGCCTTCGGCGGATGAAAATTAGAACTCTGATATCCCATGTGCAACCGTTATTCCACCTATCACCATTTAGGAAGTCTAATCAACATAGAAAACACACAAAACTACAAGAACACATTTTTCAACATAAAAAACATTAATAAAAATTTATTTTGTGGAACCTTCGTGAATCCTTGGTTTAGACCTTATTTAAATCTTTCCCAACAAAGTTGAATTGTGGCCTTATAGGATAATGATAAAGAATACAAATAATAGTGGGGAGAAAGGCATAAAAATGAAGTGAATATCAATTTATAATGTTATCCCATCTAAATATAGTAAATTTTACAATAAAAATTAACACATTCCATCTTTTAACATATATAAAAATTAAATTCAATAATTCTAATTGAATCTAGGCTAATGTGAAGAATAGAAATCATATAGAGAAAGAAAATACAAAATCCATGAAAGTCAAATAATTTGAATGGTGTAAATATTAAAAATAATGATACCTACATCATTAACATATTTATCCTTGGTAAATAAAATGTCTACTAGTGAAGAAGATAAATATGCCACTATGTTTCGCAACCTTATCATGATTCTCCTTGATCATTTTCATTGATCTCCATTACCAAACTGCCAATGTCAATAGAGTTCTCCTCCTTCTCTCTTAACTCTTAGGGTTATGTATTTAACCATATAGATTCATCATAATTATTTATTTATATATTAGGATTAGTTTTTATGTGATTAATATAAATTTAATTGTTTATTTATTTATTTTCTCAATGAACCAATTAATATTTATCCATGACTTAATGTTCTTTGTAATTTTGTGTTTCTTTTAAATTTAATTGTTTATTTTTTTAATTTACTTAATGAACCAATTAACGACCACCTTAAAAGAAACACCAAATTCCAAAGAACATTATGTCATGCATAAGGTAAACCATGTGTTTTATAAATATATGTAGTCTCATGTTTTACATTTGATCACCCATTTAATTGGAAAGCCATTTATTCTAAATATGTATGTGTGTGTGTGCTTTATTATATATTAATATTTTTAATATATTATTTTCAAGGTCTTGGGACACCTAAATTACAATGCCAAATGTGAGAAAAAAATATAGATATATATGTAAATATACTCAAAGAATAAAACTCATAAAATTTGATTCATTACATGAATCTTTCTTGTGCTTGGATGATTTTTTTTGACACCAACATAATAACCCTATTCGATTACAGCCACATGACATACACCAGTAACTCCTTCCACTATGGATTCTCTAATCTCTTATACACAAATCCTTGCAAATATAAAAGATTGAAAAATTCTTTGTTCCCCCCTTAACATGACAACCAAATGGGTTATATTTTTATATGAAAATAGTAATATTCTTTCCCTTGGTTACACTTCAAAAAAAGCCAAATTTTCTTAAGGTTCTAGTAGAAAAAAATTACTGTGATGATAAAAAAACTAGTCTACATGTCACCAATAATTATACTCTTATAAAGAAAAAGGGAAACTAATATACCATAGGGATTAATTTTTTTTGAATACTTTTAGTAGAATTTTTTCATGCAACTTACCAAGTACTTACTGATATTGAATATTATATTTCTCCTCAAGAGGAAGAAGATATACATGTCTAGAAAAAAGAAGCTTTTAAAATGAGCCATCCATGGAACAAATGATTTTTAAATTAATATAAAAAGAACCTTCTGTTCAACATACAAATATTTTACCAGTATCTTCTTAATTTCTTTCATTCAAATAAAATGAAATAATGTCTTTGGAAATTGTAATTTTTTCTGCAATAAAAATATTATTGAAATTATAATTCTCTTCATGAGAACACTTAAAAATCTAATCCATAAACAATGTGAAAACAAAAATCTCTTTATCATTAACCTTTTATGAAATAATATATTCACTCTAACCAATTATAAACAATTGATTTTATAAAATTCATTTACTTCCCTTTCATATTATTATTCCTAATTTCATAAATTAAACATGTATTCCATCACTTTAAATCTTAACACATTAATAAAAAATTAATTACGCTCAAAAAACAATTTAAAATTAAATTTTATTCCCTATATCACTTTTTGATCTGAACTAGCATCACTTCGCTTCTTCACAACACTAGGAATACCTCATCAGTTCCTTTATTCTTCAACATCACTAGAAGCAGTATAAGGTTTAGGGTTCGTAAAAACTAGTTTTTGGGTGTAGTACCCCCATTTTAGGAAATGTAACAATTTATTTATGTATTTATGTATATATAGATTAAGGGTGAAGTTTGGTAGAATTTGGGTAACTTTCAAGGAGATTTTGGGTCTAAATGAATGGCACATAGGATGCGCACGGTTTGTCAAAACTGTGCATAATCCTATGAGAAACAATGGAGAGTTACAGATGTTAGATAGTAGCTTTGGTATGGTGGATGCACAGTCAAGGAGGCTGTGAGAGGAGGCCATGCATGGGTCTGTCCAGATAGTTTCTAACGCACTGTTAGCACACAATTTTTCTAATCATGCAAACTAAACATGTGTGGGGTTAAAGTGTGATCCTAAAAAAGTGTATCTCACACGTTTTTGACTCTATAGGATTTTTTATTCCTAATAGGTCCTAAATCAAAATTATTCTCCAGTAAAGGTTGGATAACTTCTCCCAATTGAATTATAATCAATCCGAAGCCTTTCTTTGGTGTTTAGAATCCCTATTCTTGAGGTATGTCATCGTTCTTCTTCGTTCGTGTAATTCTTTCTTAGATATACTTAGATATG
Source organism: Viscum album (assembly GCA_963277665.1). Classification (NCBI taxonomy): domain Eukaryota; kingdom Viridiplantae; phylum Streptophyta; class Magnoliopsida; order Santalales; family Viscaceae; genus Viscum; species Viscum album. Next base: position 1,325,277,897 of record OY728139.1, on the reverse strand, counting down.
CTTCCCCTCTCCTCTCAGTTTCTTTGGTTGATGACTGGTATTGGTATATATAAGATTTTGAATTCAAATATAGCTATTTTTTGTCTTTATTATGATATTAGATGATATCTATGGCGGTTTTGCGAAATCATTACCCAGGTTTGTGATCATTTTTCGTCTATTTTCTATTTTCACCAAAACCGTCTAGTTATAAAATCTGTTGGGAAATTGTTTTATATAAACTATTATATATAAATTTTTGTAACCTTTATATCCTAGTGAAGTGAGTAGATAATTCATTAGGGAAAGCCTACTAATTTTTATACTCACCCCTGCTTTGGAACTTTGGTGATTTTTCAGATGTTATCTTTCAGGACATGGGAAAAGCTAATATATCACACATATTTAGCACCACCTCATGATAATTGGGTTTTTTGGAGATGTTGGAGCATAGAGCTTGTAGAGCATGGAGTCTTGTGGTTTTCATGGATTTTATTTTAGTTATCTTACACTATTTACTTTGATAGTTTCTTGTCTTCCTCTGTAGTAAACTTCAGTGTGGTTTTGATTTAAATGAAGTGGTTTAGTTTTCTTACATTAATTCATGCATCATATAGTGAGTTTTTTTGGTTATGGTTTTTGGGTTAATGGTTTTAGTTATAAAAGGGTAAATTATCCCCCACTTGAATTTGAAACCATTAGGCTTTTATTTCATTCCTTTGGTGTATTGGGGGTGTTGCCTAAGGCCTAGAAATGTGAAGTGCCCAGATCAGTGTGAATCTCTGAGAGGTGGAGGGAGTGAATCAATGATCCCTTTAAATCTTTTTACAAATTGATTCTTTTAAATTCAACCTCTATGGATAGTTAAAGCCTCGATCCACTCTTCTTGTGTCTCTCAGCCTTACCTCTAATGATGCTGTAAATGTAAAGGAACTGAACACAAGGATTTACAAGGTTAGGTTCAAATACATACTCCTTGCTGTGTTAGTTATTCTCCCCAACAGAAATTCTACACTATAATTCGGTTAGTAATTAAAATGGTCGATACTAAGTAACACGATATATCTCCTGAGTCCCACATGAGGTTCTTTATACCACTTTACACAGTGTAACCAGAGTCCCACTCACCTGCTCCAGAGTCTCACTGAAGTCCACTTCTCCTCCCTGAATCTCATAGGGTTCTTCTAGATCTCGAGTCACACGAAAATCTTCCTTCTTTAAGTTCTTCTTTTATTAAATATAGATGATCTTCTGATATCATCACATAGTCTTGTTGAATCACACTTGCCTTTGAATCTGTTCAAGGATTTTCAACAACTATTGACAAGGTCTGTTGTCCTTGCTCAATATTTCTAATCACTTGAGTTGATCAGTTATCAGTCTCAACAATTCTCATGCAATTATTTGTTCTTCTGATGAATACCTAGCCTCACTGAGATGTGTGCCAATGGTGAACACAACTTCTTAAAGAATATAATATGCAAGAATGATCTTGAACAATATCATCACTATCTCTCTTCTTGGATTCTAAATTACTAATCACTCAGATACAAGAGCTTCTTCAATTCAGTATATCTTTTGTCTCAGTTATCATTCACTTCATCCATGGATTTTATGGGTATCTCAAATTATTCGTCCTTAGTGCAATAAATGAATGCAATAAAACTTATTCTTATTTAATTGGCAATAATCACATACACTTATGCGATTATTCAAACACTGAGGATCATCTCACTTTTCATCATCTGAATGGACACACATGCATGTGTTCATTCATTATTTCATGCATGGGTCTCTTGCTTTTGAACGTTCACTATCTTCTCTTATTCTCTCACTATTCACACAAACTTTTTATTCTTTTGTTACGTGTGCATGTGCATTCATGCATGCATACACAATGCTTTTTTTACTTTCATGTGTGAAAACCCCAATGGGTTTAACACTTTGAACAAACAAAAAATCTCTTCTCTTTCACCTTATCTCTTTCTCTTCTTATTTTGTGTCTTAACACTGAAAAACTATTCTTATTTAATTCATTCAATTTTCTGAGTTTTTGTATGGGTCTTCTTCAAGCCCAAATTTGTGCTTCCCATGGTTCACCTTGGTCTTGGACACCTGGGTGTCACAACTCATGAATATGCATGCATGTGCATCATGCATGAATTCTCCCCTTTCCTTCATGAGAACATGAAGCCTCGGGTCCCTTCTTTGTCTCCTAGTGCAGTGTATGTATACACTGTCCTTTTATTTTTTTCACGCAAAGGGTGTAGTCTTCACAAAATATGAATCCTACAAACACAAAACAATATATATATATATATATTGAAAAGAGGGTCTTCAAATTATTCATGCAAATAGGAGGGCACAATTATTATTCTCAGAACCAAGAATGGTTCTCGACTCTGTCTTTGTGAAGGTGTAACAAGGGTGTCAAGGCACTAGTTGTTTTACCTGCAGAATTAATTACACGAAGACACAACAAGGGTTCAAAGAACCTATCACATGCTTGTGGGTAGCTTCACACATGGGGTTAATATCTTCTCTTTGGCAAACCAAGGTGGTTCATGATTCTTCTCTTCATGCAAGGGATGTATGGGACTACATCACACAAGAGTTTCATGGTTCTCCTTCACGTAACAGGGCTATGCAGAACCTTTCACACAGTTTTCTATTTCTCATAAAAACAAGATATTTCTCTTAAAATTTTCAACAATAGAGCCTTAGTCGAGAGCTCTACATTATAGGTGAGGAACACCATTCAAATACTTGTGAAATACAATGATATCCAAAGCTTTTAATAGATGAGATCTTCAGATTTGAATATATTCAAACACAGATGAGATATCCAGGAAATATCTATTGTTTCCTTTTTCTTTTCCAACCACAGGATCCTTCATTCTTAGTGAGTGCATCACATGCATGCATTTAAGAATGCATGAAAACCATTTCCTTTAACATCTAATTGGTAGTGAAACCGCAGAAACTAAATTTTCCTCCGGATCCTTCGAATTTCTTCATCTCATTTCATGCATGAAACTTCTAATACATGCATGTATTCGGTTCATCCAGACAATCATCGTGAAAAAACTTTGAGCTTCAACAGTTACTGGGAGCTCAATCATATTTGATTGGGAGTGACGATAGCGAGAAGCCGTGTCGAGTGGACCTCCATGCATTATAAGGTTGAAGACGACAACACGTCTATTGTATCAGCTCATATTAATCATGGACCACGATGATTAGATCTTGGGCCGCGAGATGGATCATGTAGCTATGTTCAGCCACCTGATAAGTTAGATGACCAGGATAAGTTCTGCGTTTTTAAATTGTCTTCCCACATCAAAATGGGCGGCGGTTTCCTTGCAGTTTAACAATCAACTCTCACCGCCTTGACGCCATATTACTCCTCTCCCCCTCCAGTGCTGCACTTCACCGGTTCTCCTGTAGGTGTGCTCTTGGTACCCACTCTACTCATCTGGGTGCACACCTAGCGCCCATGATGCACGGGATAATCACCATGCAGACCCTATGGACTTAGACACGACCCACACACACACGCCTCATGAGGGGCTGGCCTCGAGGGCTTCCTTCGATCGTGGTTGACCCTCTGGTCACACAAGTTCTTGAGGTGAGGACCTCAGCTGGCCCTCCATGGTTGGCAGCCCGCGCACACATGCCTCATGCAGGGCTAGGCTCAAAGGCTTTTTTTAGCACAGTTGACCCTCCGATCCCGCAAGTTCTTGAGGTGAGGACCTCAGTTGGACCTGTATGGTTGTCTAATTCTTTGTTAAAGGAAAATTCTATGTAGTTAGTATAAAAACTAAGTAACCAAGCATTAGTTTTTCCTTAAATTAACAAACCACACTTCTTCATTCAAATCCCATTTTCCACACTTCTTTATCTTTAAACATCATCCATTCCTTTAATTTTAGATCATAAATCCAAAACATATTCAATACATTCTTTCAATGCAATCATGGATGAGGCATGGATCATGTATTCATTCCTCATGCATTAAAACATAATGCATGGCCTTCATCACATCATCCACTTAGTGAATATTGATGGATGTCACTTCATTCCTTATGCAATTGAGTACTTACCATGCTTATTAAAATGTTGTTACATTATATTACCTTGATAAAAGTCTTGGAACTTAAGATTAGTTCAATAATTATCATAGTTTTCCTCTTAGAGAATTGATCAATTTTAGCATTAAATGCTTTAAATCAACAACAATTCTCCAAGGCTTCACCAACTACTTTCTTAATACCTTTCATTCACATATTGAATTCTCATTTGCAACAAATTAAACTCTTATTCGATTCAATCCATAATGAAAAAAATGAAACACTTATGAACTTCAATCCCCCCATTTTTTGTTGTTGTCAATATCACTTAAGCACCCTTTGTATGGGTCAATATGTGTGCCAAACGTTTCTCCCCCTTATTGGAAACCAAATGCAAAGGTTTTAGTGAGATCTCTTCAAAAACATGTCCCACTCCCTTTGAATAATATCTTTTGGAATTTTTCTGAGAGAGGGATGATGTCACATGGTTCACTTAGGAAAGAGCCTTTAGTTAATCAACTCTAAGACTACTAGGGCTAACCCAGTGTAGAAAACAAGAGAGATATGACCAAGGTTTTCAGTGCAATCCATAAACAACCGTATATGGGAAATCATGCTTAGAATGTATCAACTATTATCACAGGGGTCAAATAAATCATATTTATCAATTAAATGATAAATCTTGCAAATACTTCACCAAACATATTAAAAAGTTAAAGTTAAAAGACAAATCTCCCCCTTTCATCCCATCTTTTCATCAATAAAGAACTCCCCCTTAATTGATTTGATAAATACAATTAAGACCAAAGGATGAAGGTGTGATTGGAGGAGTTCAGATTTATCTTCCTGAGATGATATGAATTTCATGATTTTTCATGACATAATCCTTGATATAATCTATTTCATATTTTCTCCCCCTCAAGGGGTGAACTCCCTTTGTATTTTTGTGTGGAAAATATCATCAAATAGTATTGAAGATATGAATGTTGATAATATTCCACTCTAGATCACTTCAAGTAATTAAAAAATCATGAATAATGAGTTCAACTTGCAGTTCTCCACTTTGATCAATCAACTTTAATTTTAAAAATGACCTTCATCTTCAATTCCCTACAATGTAAGCACACATGTATAAAAAAAGTATAAGGGAATAAGATGGAACACTTGTGAGCTTCTTAATTGAAGCACTAGGGATGATAATTTTCTCTCAACCTAATAAATCCTTTCATTGTAGCTCTAAAGTGTCTGGTACTCTTCATGATGATGTCTCCTTTCTAATTAGAATTTGTATTTTTCATTTTCTGAATGGGTTTTTTTAATTCCATTCACCTTCAACTTGTGTGGATTTTTTTCTTCACTTTTGTCTATAGTGAAGTATATTTGGATGCATGTTGGTCAATTTTATCTATTTGGCATGGTAAAATAGTTATACATTTGTTTTTATGATTTCCAGCCTTCTTGCACATTCCACACAATTGTTTTGAGACACGTGGGTTATCATGTGTTGAAAACCTATCAAGAAATTCAAATTCTATTTCATGTGGAATTAACTGTTTTCCCTTGGCCTTAACATTAGCTAGTATTTCATCTTGAGCTCTTTTCAGTTCTCTTAAAATTTTCAAATTATTAGGCTAGATAACTAAACACTCCTTACCATTTTGTGATTTGGAGCTTCTACATGGCTTCCTCATTGTCTTCAAGTTACTTTTGTTAGGAAACATATTAAGATTATCTTCAAGAATGTCTTCAGTCAATCCAATGTTATGCATGATTGATTATATTTAATATTTTCAGAATGCTTACATTAATTTCCATGGCTTGTTTGTAGTGATCCATGGTATGAACTTTATTCACACAGTAAAAACATATTTTCTTGGTTAACATTTCATTCTTGGAATCTGGTTTGAACTTATTCTTGGGAATAATTTCTTTCACTTTTTTCTTAACTTCATTGTTTTGTATATTTCCAATGGAAGAATTTTCAACTCCCTTTTCCTTATGCTACATTTTTTTGTGGCATATTCTTCTTATCAACATATTCATGAGGGATGGTAGGACTAAACCAGCACTCATCATGACTATGACCACTTATATTGCAATAATCCTAGATGTCTTGAAGATATTCAAATCTGTTCTTAGTAGACAAATTCTTTTTCATCTGTGCATTATAATTTTGCTTTTCAGGTTGCTTCATTTCGTCACATATACTTTCCTTGAATGTAGTCCTTCTATAATTTACATATTCTGACATATTATTCTAGAAATCATTGTCCTGATGTCTAAACTTCCAACAACACCAACAATAGCCAATAAATCTCATTCTTTTACTTTTAGTATCAGTCTGGATAGATTTAGTGAATTTTTGTTTTTGGAATAGTCTTTATTTAATTGGATCATCCATCTGGGAGTTTCTATTTTTAATCATTATAGTATCCACCCTTGATGTTTTTATAGATGTATTGATATTTTTATCAATCCACATGTTCCTAGATTTTGGATTTGAATGTGAACATGCATATGAAACTGTATTAGTAGAAAAAAAGTAACTAGGTTATGGGATACCTTCTTCTTAGAGGATATTGCCATTGGATTAGAGGACAATTTGATATGCCTCTTCAAATAATATTCCATATTGTAAACTTGAGTGGAAACATCTCTTCTTCCAGCTGATTGGGAAGTTCCACCTTGGCGTGATTGCTGATTCTTCAATTTCACATCCAGCTCTAAACACTTCATGTTGAGAGAGTTCATCTCATCCTCAACTGATCTCTTATTAATTTACCAATTCTCTTTTAGCATTGTTATGTGTTATTCATGTACATTTCTTAATTTTTGAAAAAAGATGTAAATATTATTTAGCTTGGTGGATTTTTCTTCTAGTTGAGCTGCTTTGAAAACCATAGAAACTTTGTGAAACTTTTCAAATGCATGGAAAGATTCTACAAATACAATCTCAAAGAATTATTTATCACAAATACTTATCTGAAATTATTCAGTAACTTGATCTTATCTTTCATTGAAAATAAAAAAAATTTCTTCCTTTTCCTTCACTGGTTTTGTGAGAGTGTTGGACATGCCAACCCTTTTAGCAAATGCTTCTTCCATGGCATTATCTTCTTCTTCCTACTGTAATTTTTCATCTTGAAGAGAACTATTGCTTGCAGAAATGTGTATTTCCACTAATCTAGGGACTTTAATCAGATGATCTTTGAGTGTAGTATGAATCACTAATTGATCTATCATCATCAAAGCTAGATCATACTTTATCTGAAGAATAATAAGTATTATCACATGTTGTACCTTTCATATTACCTTCAGCAGAAGGTGTCTCCCTAGTAGTAGTAAGACTGTGCTTCATCTTCCTTGCCTATTTCTTCTTTATATTCTTCTGAATCTTGGATGATATCTCTATTTGAGGTTTTTCACTCATCTCCTCAAATTTCCACTTCATAATGACTACCTTAGATCTTTTAGAGGTGACCTTCCCTCTGATACCAATTGAAGTGCCTAGATCAGTTTGAATCCATGATAGGAGGAGGGGTTGAATTAGTGATCCCTTTAAATATTTTTACAAATTGATTATTTTAACTTAAACCTCTATGGAAGGTTAAATCCTCGATCCACTCTTCTTTTGTGTCTCATCCTTACCTAGAATGACACTATAAATGTAAAGGCACTGAACACAAGGATTTATAAGGTTCGATTCAATGACCTACTCCATGATGTTTTGGTTATTCACCCCAAGAAAGATTCTCCACTATAATTTGGTTAGTAATTAAAATGATCGATAAAGAGTGACACTGTATCTCTCATTAGTCCCACAAGAGGTTCATTATTCTGCTTCACACAATGTTACCAGAGTCCCACTGGCCTGTTCTGGAGTCTCACTAAAGTCTTCTTCTTCTCCCTTAATTTGACAGGGTTCTTTTAGATCTCATGAAATACGAGAAGATTCCTTATTTATGTTATTATTTAATTAAATGTAGATGATATCCTGATCTATTCACATAGGCTTGCTGAAACACAATTTCCTATGAATCTATTCATGGATCTTAAACAACCTTTGATAAGGTCTGTTGGCCTTTCTCAATATTTATGATCACTTGAGTTGATCAGTTATCAGTCTCAACAATTCTCAAGAAATTATTTCTTCTGCTGATAAAGACTTCTCCTCACTGAGATGTGTGAAAATGGTTCACACAACTTCATCAAGAATATAATATTCAAGAATTATCTAGCACAATATCAACACTATCTCTCTTATTGGATTCTCAATTATTGAACACTCAGATACAAGAGCTTATTTAATTCATCCGTGCTTCAGTCTTAGTTCTCATTCAATTCATGCTTGGATTTCATGGGTATCTCAAATTCTTATTCCTTAGTACAGTAGCTGAATTTAGTAAAACATCATCTTGTTTACTTGGAAAGAATAACATACACTTATGTGATTATTAAAAAACTGATGATCAGATCACTTTGCATTATCTGAATTAGAACACGTGCATGTGTTCATGCATGATTGCATGCATGGGTCTCTTTATTTTGAACGTGCACTATCTTTTCTTCTTCTCTCACTATTCACACACACTTTTGATTCTTTCTTTTTGTGCGCATGTGCATGCATGCAAAATTATTTTTTACTTTCTTATGTGAAAACACCAATGGGTGTAACACTTTGAACACACAAAAAATATATTCTCTTTCGCCTTATCGCTTTCTTTTCTTTTCTTTCTCTTATTATTTTGGGTCTTAGCACTCAGACACTTTTCTTATTTAATTCATTCAATTTTATGTGTTTTTGAATGGGTCTTATTCAAGCACAAATTAGTGTTGCCCATGGTTCACCTTGTTCTCGGACACTTGGGTGTCACAACTCATGAATATGCATTAATTTTCATCATGCATGAATTATCCTCTTTACTTCGAGAGAACATGAAGCCTCAGGTGCCTTCTTCTTCTCTTAGGGCAGTGTATGTATACACCATCCTTTTCTTTTTTTCACGCAAAGGGTGGAGTCTTCACAAAATCCGAATCCTGCAAACAAAAATAACACACACACACACACACATATATATATATTGATAGGAGAGTCTTCAACTTCTTTCTGAAAATAGGAGGGAATTTTTTTTTTCTCAGAACCAATAATGGTTCCCCGCTCTATCTTCGCGAAGGTGCAACAAGGGTGTCGAGGAGCCGATTGGTTTACCTACAGGATTACTTCCACGAAGGTACGATGAGGGTTCAAAGAACCTATCAAAATATTGTGGGTAGCTTCACATAGAGGGTGAAATCTACTATTTTGCAAACTAGGGTGGTTTGCGATTCCTCTCTTCATGTAAGGGATGTACGGGGCTGCTTCATGCAAGAGTTGTGCAGTTCTCCTTCACATAGCTAGGATGCACGAAAAATTTTGCGCACTACTCTGTTTCTCAGAAATACAAGAGATTTCTCTTTATATTTTTAACAAAAGTGCCTTGGTCGAGAGCTCTGTATTTATAGGTGAGGAACACCATTCAAATCCATGTGAGATTCCTCAAGACCCAATGATTTCAATATATGAGATAGTCAGCTTGGAATATATTCAAACACAGATGAGATATCCAGCAAATCTCAGTTTTTTTCTTTTTCTTTTTCAACCACAGGATCCTTCATTCTCGGTGAGTGCATCATGTGAATGCATTTAAGAATGCATGCCAACCATTTACTTATACATCGAACAGGAAGTGCACCCTTGGAAACATCATTTTCCTTAGGCTACTTTTGATTTCTTCATCTCGTTTCAGGCATGTAACTTCTAATGCATGCACGTATTCAGTTCTTCCAGATGATCATCATGCAAAAACATTGAGCTTAAATAGTGTTCGGGAGATCGATCTCGGTTGATTGGAAGTTGTGATGGTGAGAAGTCGCGTCAGGCGTCCCTCCATGACATCTGAGGTTGAAGATGACGCCAATTCTGTTGGATCGACTCGAATTAATAATGGGCAACAGTGATTAGAACGTGGATCGTGGGATGGATCATGTGGCTGTGATCGGGCGTGGGATCAGATGGATGACTGAGATTAGTTCTGTGTTTTTAAAATGTCACCCCACATCGAAATAGGCCGTTGTTTTATTGCATTTTAAAAATAAACTATTGCTACCCTGATTTCAGATTACTCCTCTCCCCCCTTTGGTGCTACCCCATACCGGTTCTCCTACATGCGCACTCTTATAGAACCCACTCTGCTCGTCTGGGTGCGCACATAGTTCCCATGATGCATGAGTTAATCACCCTGCGACACCTATGGGCTTACACACAGCCCGCACACACATGCCTCATGTGGGGCTATCCTTGAGGGATTCCTTCATGCGCGGTTAAACCATGGGTCCCGCAAGTTCTTGAGGTGAGGACCTCGACTGGCCCTCCATGGTTGGATAATTTTTTGGTAAAGTAACAGTCTATGTACTTAGTATAAAAACTAAGTAATGGAGTATTAATTTATCATTAAAATTACAAACTATACTTCTTAATTAAAATACCATTCTCCACTCTTCTTCATCTTCAAACATCATCCATTCCTTTCTTTTTATATCATAAATACCAAACCTATTCAATACATTTTTTTAATCCAATCAGGGACGATGCATGGATCATGTCTTCATTCTTCATGCATTAAAACATAAGGCATGTCCTTCATCACTTCATCCACATTGTGACTATTGATGTATGCCACTTCTTTCCTTATGAAATTGAGTATTTCATGATCTTATTCGAGTATTGTAACAGTGTATTGCCTTGATAGAAGTCTTAGAACTTAAGACTAGTTCAAAAATTTTCAAAGTTGTCCTATTAGAGAATTGATAATGTGTAGCAATCAATGCTTTGAATTAACAACAATTCTCCAAGGCATCACCAACTTCTTTCTCAATACCTTTCATTCACATATTGACTTCTCATTGACAACAAATGAAACTAATATGCACTTCAATCCATATTGACAGAAAATTCAACTCTTATGCACTTCATAATGATTCATTTTATTCTCAATGCAGAGATAATAATTGGGTAATTAAATTGAGAGATCATGAGTTTGGTAGATCGAAAGGTTTAGAGTCTGATGGTTGGAAAAAGTGAAAAATATTTATTATAAAAATTTCATGTGATGTTTTAAGTAAATATTAAATTCCTTTAGTAAAATCATAAATTTTAGTAGGAAGTGTTTTAATGAAAATATCAGCAAGTTGATATTCATTATTAAAATATTTTAATGACATATACCCTTTTGGACATGATCCCTTAAAAATTGATGTTGAATATCGATATGTTTATCTCTAAAATGACTTACAATAATTCTTAGAATATTTATAGTGCTAGTATAATCACATAAAATAAGAACATGATCAAAATTATGTCCAAATTTCATAAGTGTGTGTTTCATCCACAACACATGTGCAGAAAAAATACAAGAAAATATCTACTATACTTCTGTAGTTGGTAATGAAATTGAATGTTGGTTATTACTGGAGCATAAAAATAGTGAAATAATAAAAAAGTGATAAGTTCCTAAATTAATCTATCTATATTACTTAAAAACTCTAAAATCAGTATTAGAATGTGAAATAAAATCAAAACCAGTGGGTTTTGGATTAGAAAAATATATATATATATAGTTTCTTTTAACTGTCTCAAAATCTTTTTAACTATAATTAAATAAGTTTTTTAGGATTTTATTTAAATATTGAAAAAAGGTAAATAGAAAAATAATATCTGGTTAGAAAGTAGTAAGATATAATAAACGACCAATCATACCATTAGAAAACTCATTTTCAACTAGTTTACTAGCTTAATACAAATCAAGTTTTATTTTGGTATACATAGGATTTTTATATAGCATACTATATTCAATAAAAAAAATTCAATAAATTTATAATGTATGCACTTTTATTTAAATCATTTATAAATACTTTTGAAATATTTGACATCCATGAAATAAATTTAATTCTCCCATCATACTCATTTTCAATTATTTTTTTTGTATGTTTTGAAAAATAGTTACAAATATTTTGATTAATATATCCAAAAAATAATATCATATATATAACTTTGAAAAAAAAAATGTCATAATATGGGGTTTTCCTAAAAATATTTGGATCATCCCACCTTACAAGAAACCCAATATCTAATATAAAATTTCACAACCTATCATATAAATCCTTTAGTGGGTTTTAAGGGAAAAAAGAGATGTAATATGTTTACTAAAATATTTCTATAGATGAGAATTCTAAAAAACCAAGGGGTGTTTAACATATAATATCTCCATTAAATAACCATTTAAAAATTAATATTTAATATCTATTTTTTATAATTTAAAATTCATTTGAGATGCATGAACCAAACAATTTCTAACAGCTTCAAGTCTAGCAACAGGGGAAAAGTTCTCGTCATTATCTATACATTCCTCCATACTATATCCCATAGTATAAATCCTAGATTTATTCTTAGTAATAACACATTGATCATATTTATTTTTAAAAAAATAGTTTAGTTCCTGTTATAGAATAGTTCAAGGGTCTATCAAAGAGTTCCCAAATATTGATTCCCTTAAAATGATTTAGCTCATCTTGTATAGAAAAACCACAACTCTCATTATCGAAGTATTCTTCTATATTAATAGAATCAAACTAGGATATAAAGGTAAAGAACTAAACTGGGCTTCCAAAATTCCTCCTAGTCCAAATTTATTCATTTATATCTCCTCTAAAAGTCTCTAAAGGTTGTACCTTCAAAGTCCTAGTTTTTCTTGGTAAGATACTTCCAAGAACCTTTATTTCATTTTCATCATAATTTAATTTATCATGATCAAGGTAATATTATCTTTAAACCATATCATTACAATATTAATGACTAATGTTATTGAAGGAATCAATATTTTTATCTTTTTAAATTTTATTATGTTCAAAAGGATTTATCTCTTCAAAATTTATAAGAACTGATATGTAAATTATCCATGAATTTTTACATTAAACTTTATAAACATTAGATGTTGTATAGTAACCAAGAAATATTCATCCATGATCCTTAAGATAAAACATAACATGATTTTCATTAGTACACAAGTTATACACTTGGCATACAAAAACATTAAATTATCCATATTTAAGTTTTATATTATTCCAGGGCTCATTAAGTGTATTTTTAAGAAGAGGTGCAACTGAAATGTTATTCATAATAAGGCATGTTCTATTAACATTTTCTATCCAAAATTATGTATGTAAATTAAACTCATTTAACATAGTTCTATATATTTTTTGAATGATTCGATATCTAAATTCAGCAATTCTCTTTTTATGATCTATTATTGGAGGGAAAAAGTTTGTTTTAAACCTATATTTGACAAAAAAGAGATAAATTATTGATTCTAAAATTCTTCTCCATTATCACATACTAAAGAAATTATTTTAAAAATGTTTTCATTTTGAAAAAACCTCTAAGAACTCATAAACAATAAAAATATTTCCCTATTAATATTCAAAAATTAAACCCAAGTAAATCTATAAAAATCATCAAACAAGAAACAAATAATGAATTTTTAAACCATTCTTGCTACTCTGGAAGGTTAAAAAAATCTGTAAAGAATAGATATAATGTATTACACATATAAACATTATATATTTAATTGAATGATGAAATGTGAATCATTACTATTTGGAATTAACCACAATGTATTTTCTCATCAAATATAAGACAAGGAAAATCATAAACTAAATTCTTTTTAGAAAATTTAGATGTAGAAAATATACTAAAATGATCAATCTTTCAGTTCCATATCCATGTTTCATTTTTCTCATCATTGAAATAATTTAATTTTTTTTCTTATAAGGATGTAATTTCAAAAGTATAAAATGATTCTTTTCTTGGAGATCTAATGTTTAACAGTTTACCTCTAAATATAGAACATGTGTTATTTGAGAAATAAATAGTTAATAAAACATCATATAGTTGGGATATGTTTATCAAATTATATGACAACCGACAAAAATACATAATTTTTTCTATCAAGATATATATTTCGTCTCTAACTGACCCAACTCCGTTGATCATATCTTTAGCATTGTCATCAAAGGTAAACAAACCTCTATCAATATTAGATAATTCATGAATATTGTAAAATTATACACCCATATTCTTTGAAAATAAACTATCCATATAACATATATCATTTTTCTTATTTTTGTTTTTCACCAATAGAAATATCAAAAAATTATTTTTTTTCTACTAGAAAGATTTTGGTTTTAGCCGTGTCAGAAATTATTTATTTTGACAATTAGATCTATATAATTTCATCAAAAAAATCATGAAATAACTATAGAAATGTGTCTAGAAATATTATATTTTTTTATAATAATAATTTATGGATGTTTTCTTGATCAAATATTAGTATACTGACAATTAATTTCACAATAAAACACATAACATTATATATGGTATGATTTCTTGAACTACGAATAAAATAATTATTTTACAACTTAGGTTTTACACCCTAACTTTCAATTCCAAGTTTTTTTATTTATATGAACATTATTTCAGAGAATTTTACTTAAATACTCTTATCATATAGTAAACACACTAAATTAACTTTTTAAATCTTCTAATTTATGAAGTAATTATTTAGTTTTACATTCTTGTTCATTATAGCTTGATTTTTTTTGTCTAATTTGTCTTTCAATTCTACGTGCTATTTTAGCATAAAACCAATATCTCTTAGAAATATTAATAATAATAATTTTTTAATTTATGTTTTTTCTTCAAATATTAATATTTTTGTCAATAATTGAACAATATTCAACTAATTGATCATTTGGCTAGGTTTCAGAATCAGAATCCGAATTTGTAGAATATTAAGATTGTATGTTATCTTATATAGAAATAAAGCTCATATTTTATTTCTGAATTGATTATTATTTATTCTAATAAAAAGATAAAGATCTATTGTAATCATTAGATACACTCCATGTAGCCATTATAACATTATTACCTTTTCTATCATACTCATCTTTCATTTGAAGCGTCTTTTCCTTGTTTTCCATTTTTATCCTTTCCGTTAGCTATAGAAAATCAGGTTTAATATGACCACATATCTTATATTCATAAAATCTAATTTATTTCATAAATTTAATACTTTTATTATCATCATTGGAAGGTTTATTAAACCATTTATTTCTTGTGTACAATTTGTTTAATCAGCTAATCAACTACTTAAATTTCTCTTCTAAATTTGACAAAATTGAATCATTTATGAATATGGAATCCTCTTTGACTTTTTTTCATCTATGGGAATATAAAATATGGGGGATATGTTTTCATTTTTTATAATTCTATAATCAAAATCCTTGGTCTTTATCTCATATTTATACATCATCATATTAATAATCAATTAATTAAATTTTATATTTTAAATAGTTGTGAATTGATGAATTACAACATAAATACCATTCCACATAATAGTGACAACTCTAACAACATTTAAAAATTTATCTGGTTCAGGACGAGGTGTTCCCTGAGAAGAAAAACAATTTAAATTTTTTGTAAATATTATATTAATCTAGGTGATAATTTCACCTTTATACATTAAAAAATTATCAAAATTCTATTTCGAAGTATTATTTCTCAACATCCTAACATTTTCTATCCCTTCATAAGAAGCAGTGATTGTCTACCATATTTTATAAGTTGTAGCATATTGACAGACATTATTAATCTCTTCCAAACCATGTACACATATGATATCATTCATATATTTTGAATTTATATCAGATTAATTTTTTTTGAAGTGTCCCATTTTTATATGTCATCCTTCATAATTTCATAAAAATTGAATAATTTCTAAAAACAATTCAAACCAAGATATATGAAATATATAACCATTCATGCCTTTCAACATTCATATTTTTTACATCACAATTTGGATCCCTAATCACAAAAAACCTTCTTTTATGTTATCCATTGAAAATTTTCTTCATCTAGATATTTAACTCGAGCCTGCTATGGATTAAAATAAATCATTAAAATAACACCCTTTTGATACCAATTGTTAGTCATGATATTTAAAAAGACAAAATATTGGGAGGAATTTTGACCTTTTAAAAAAACTTAAATATTTTATAACCAACCCCACTATAATGATATGTAAATATATTCTATAAACTTTTCATTAAAATAATATTCATTTAAAATTAATATAATAAGAAACAACAGATTTATAGTTGTTTGGGGTACAAACCTCCCCTAGTCCACTCCATCAACACTCTCTCCACGAGCATGGTGATTTTGAATAAAAAATATTTTTCCAATGGATACTGATAGTTGAGTTTAATAAAATGCAATATTTTATATCAAAATATACAAGGATTTTAAAAATAGGACTTGTATAACCCCTTTAACACTCAACAATCAACTTTTCAGAATCAAAATAATTTAATTTGGTTTGATAAATTCTCTTTTAAATAATTCTAATAGAAATGATGAAACTGATAGATAAAAGAATTAATAGAGTAAAAGTTAAATATATTAAAAGTATTATCATTAATAAGACTATTTAAAAAATATGAAAAATAATATTTTATGATAACATAGAATAATTAAGAAGAAAACTAGATGTAGAACGAACACACCACAATAGCAACGACATGTATGTTTCCAAAGTGTAGGATATAAAATCTTTGATGAGATACACTTGATAAATAACATATTTTAATGAAATCATTTTAACATATAAATTAAAATCACTTATATGAATAAAAAATAATTTGTAAATTTCAAGTAATATATTCAGATCTATAGTAAAATATATCGACTCCACATCACACTTCTATGTCCAGAAATATCATATGAGAATTAAATAATAATCTGTATTTAATTTTTGTAAAATAGATCTAAAAAAGTAAATAGATAAATCCTGATCTTCAAAATGAACATTTTATTTGAAAATTTAATGCAATCAGCCAATAAATATCATAACTTCCATTAGAAAAATAATAAATAAATTAGTTATTGAAGGTACTCTTAAACATTCTTTGAATCTCTTTATCGAGATATTTACTCCTTCAAAATTATATAAGAAACCTTTGAAATAATTTAAAATTCAATTTCCACAAAAAAATAGATTCAACATGGGGTTTCTCTATATGAGGATAACTCCAAAATTATAATTGAAAAAATAAGGTTGATTCCAAAATTTGAGTTATAAAACATGTAGTATAATACCGACATGGGGTTTATGACAATCCATGTTTTTATTAGACATTAATTAATGGTTTATTAGATAAGAGTAAACATAATAAAAACTAGAAGATATATAATTCTATTTTCTATGGGTAATTTTTTACAATAAAAAACAACTTAAAACATGGGGTACATTAGCATTATTGAAAACTTCCTTATCCTGCTGAATATATTCTTTGAAATTTTAAACTACCTGGGATGATCTGGGGACATACATAACAATGGGGAGGGATAAAAATACCAGTAAGTGAATAAAAAGTAATATTATGAAACAATTATTATATGTAATACAATAGCAATTTAAATGCGAAAATAAAAGGGTGATAATCATAAACCAGAACAAAGATGCATGATATAACATGATAAGATAAATACAACGTGGAAATGTGGCAGAAAATTATTACATGACATCAAAATAATATGTTAAGGTTAAAGACAAAGAAAAGATAATATAATGTTATTAGGATAACCTCTAGTTAACCACACATGGCTTCTCATAAGAAAAAAACATTACACAATGCATTGAAACACAATCTGGGTGCACCCATCAAATCATATCATGTGCATGTACAAGTGTGCCACATAAAACAAATAACATATGAATGTATTTCATAAAATTTAATCCCGTGATAGTGGAGTGTAGATTTAATAAATTTAAACCCTAAATTGGATAATTATAAGTTAATAATGGTGAAACCCCTTTATAGGAAATGGGTAAATGTATTCACTACAAAATTGTTTAGCATTAAAAGTTACTGTGAAAATTTTGAATCATAACGGGGGAAAATAAATGTTCATGGAGGGATTAATGATAGTGAAAGGGGTATCTCATCATTTTTAAATCATGAGGGAATTAGGTTTGGTATGTAATATCATATCCCATCATTAGGAGTTAGAGATAAAAGGATTTATATAATGGAGATTCTTTAATAAAGAGGATAATGAGAGGATCCATTACATTGAGAGGGTGATTTGAAAAGATTGGAAATAATTTCTTGAGAGATTAGGGGAACCTTAGGAAGTCTATAAAGTGTGGAGAGAAGTGTATGTACATGACATAAGGTATTTTGGAGAATAGGAATGGGAGTTTGGGAGGCTGTATAGGGGAAAAGAAAGCGGAGTTCATTATTATTCCCCAAATGTTGGTTTTGGACTCGATATAATAAAACAATAAAAAGCATAAACATTACCATGGTTTTTCACCATGTTTTCTTCCAAGGAGGAGTGGATTTCATTATTTTACTTGTCTAAGGGACAAACATATTAAAATATTACCCTTGGTGATGTGGCAAAGAGCCATGTTCTTAAAGAAATTATTTTAAAAACATTATAGATTTTTGAGGATTCATAAAGGCTTTATAAAATTAATTAAATAACAAAAATAAACATTAATTTAAAATAGAGAACATATATTTGGTCTTTTATACCTTTTATAGAATTTATTAAATCAATTTTGGGTCATTATTATGTCAGGATACTCACCTATATTTATACCGTATTTAATTATTACCCAAAAATTTGACTAGCTCAGAAAATTATAAAAAAATCACCATTGGATAACTTCAACGTGCTAATTCAAAAAATAATATTTATTCTATCAAACTAATTTTTAGAATATATGAATTTTTCACTTTGAAAACATGATAGAAACTTATAGTGAAATGTTGGGTTTTTTTGATAATGATAGTTTTCGAGACCTTATAAACATTACATTTTGACACGCACATCATTAAAATGTATCGATGTTTAAAAAAAATATAATTCTTATTTACTAATGTATTGTGGTAAGTATGTTCAAACCCATAGGGAGTGTTGAGTGACCAAAATTTTCAAAATAAGACCCACTGTTGAAAATTGTGGTTGAAAAAAAAAATATTTTTTATTTTTTTAATTTTTTGATGTAAAACAATAAGTTGAGTCAATTAAATTTTCTAAGGAACTAGTTTGTAACAGAAGATATCATGAAAAAATGAGGAAACAATTTTTAAAAAACATGAACAAAGATTAATTAAAATTGATCGGGGAAGATGCTAGAGAATTCTAACTCTACTAATTGAAAATGAGATATTTTTCATAATAGTTTAATTGTTCACATTTAGAAGAATGATTGATAAATATCCCTCACCAAGAGATGAATCAATAAAGAAGATTAATTATTGTGGTTCTCCACTCCAAGATTCATCAAAGTGAAATTATAATTAAAAAGGGTTCAATGGAATACTAATCAACATAGTGTTATTTTTTTTGAAATTTAAACTTGAGAAAAAGTGTTCAAGATCAATCTCACTGATTGATGTTGAGGGTTTAATTGAAGCTTAAGAGGTGTGAAACAATTAAAAATAAATCAAAAAATATCTCACAAATTTGGTCTAATTTAAGGATGGAACTAATGAGATGAAATAAATAGAAAACTAGTAGAATTAGAAATCCCTGGGAAAAAAGATTACAGAATAATCATATTCAATTTAAGACAAATAAATTTCAATTGAAAAAGTAATGAAATAGAAGAAAATTATGAGGAGATATATTTTACCCTTTGCTTCCGTGTTGTTACTCTTTCTTGATCCCGCAGGTCTTCAATTGTTCTTATGTTCACTTCTCTTTATGGAACTCAATGTCTCAATGTAGAATGATATTTATGAATCCTCTCTATTCTCCTCTTTTATCCTCAGTCCTATTCTCTGGTAAGTCACCATTGGCGTTCACCACTCCCCCAGTCTGTGAGTGTTAAACATGTGACTTGAGAAACACCGTGTAGCAACATAGGCTCTGCCGTTCTTTATGGACATGGATGTCAATCCATATTATGCTTGAATCTTCAAAACAAAAAGCAGAGAACTAAAAATAATAAGTATTTAAATTGTTTATAAAAATATTACTTTAATAAATATAAGTAATTAATTATTTATAGGTATATAAATATATAAATATTAAATTATTAGTTTATATAATTAAAAATAATTAGTTTTAATTATGTTAATTTATTAAAAATAATTTGTGATTATAATAATTTGTGATTATAATTTATTTAATTATTCTTTTAATGATTACTAATTGCTATTATTTTATTAGGTTATTTCTTTTATTATTTATTTTTTCTAATATTTGAATTAATGATATTATTATTACTTTATTAACTTATTAATTTATTTAATCTATGTAATTTTAGTAATTAATTTTAATAATTATTAATTATTATTATTTAATTTATAAATTTTTTAATAGTTTAATTACTTATTTATTTTATTTTTTTATTTTTTAGAAAATGTCACCCGTGAGGGGGAGATTGAGCTTTTTTTAGAACCTTTATCCAGCGACTTTGATAGTTAATCCTTTGGTCTTGGATTCTTCTTCAACCTGGTGGTGTGTTCTCTTCATCCAATATAGTGATTCTGGCTTGCGAGTGACGACATCCTCAGTGGAACTCCTCAACACGACTCTGCTTCCGATGAGGTGGCACTTCGTGGTGACTGCTGAAGGGGTAGCTATAAAATCGGGCGTTCCAGCTTCGGTATGGTTAATGAATTGGTTTTACTCAAATTCTGGTTGTGTGGGACTTCCAAATCCAGTGGCTTAGGTGTGGCCTTGGATAACCAAACAACAGCAGAGATGTGGATTTGGTCTTCAACAGTTAGAAGAGACTGTCGACTGTGAATGTGGTGGTGAAAAAATTATGTGGAAGTGTGAAATTGGTGTGTGATATTGTTGGGGCGCAGCGGAGGTGTGTGGCACACAAAATACTCAAAAACAGAAAAAAGGAAGAAACACATATTTTTAACATGGTTCGGTCTGAAGACCTACGTCCACAAGAAAAGGAGACCGATTTATTCTCTCCAGTTATCCTTGGAGGATCAAAACAATGCACAAAGATACACACACATGATTACCGCCTCAATGGAATTGATATCGTTTATAAAGAAGAAGAAAAAACCCTGCACTGCCATGGGTTATTTTGGGTAGCTCATCTACCCAAGAAATGTTTCCCACTGCCAGTAGCTTTTCCACTTTGATTCCCACCAAAGAAGACTTGTAGCAAGGTTGTTTACCACCCTTAGAAAACATGTTTCCGACATAAGACTCCCTTCATTGATTCCTCCCAAACATGGGAGTGGCCCACAAAAATCTCCCCCTCATGAAAAATTTGGAGTAGAATCCAGAACTGTAGTCTCCTTGCAAGCATTGAAAACTTCATTAGAAAATAGAAAATGTTTCTTCACACCAGATGACGTGGAACTTCCACCATCTTCAATCGATCTTAGGCTGATTGTGATGCCCATAAAATGATATAACCCTTGGGAATCCTTCCTAGGAATCTTTGCTGCATCCCCATGTGATACTTCCAACACTCCACCTGCTATATAAATCTTTTATCCTCTTTCATCGATCCAACTTAATGATATCAGGATTTGTCTCATCCTCAGAATGAATTTCATATCCTCCAGATTTTGTCCTGCTCCATCGAGTGTCTTTAATTTCACCATCCAGACTCCTCGAACATCTCATGTAGACCCACCACCAAGTCTCACCAAATATTTCACCTTCTAAAAGGTATCAAATGTTCCTCTCATCATACATATGTGCGCCGAGATCCCCATCCATCTTTTTTTTGGATTTTTAGCCCGCTCATTCTTCCTTCTTAGAAAACAAAATTCTGCTTCATGTGCCCGTATATTTTGTAGTAATGACACTGCACTTCTCCCCATTCAACACTACCATCTGAGTGTAAGCTTCCCATTGTCACACAGATTTCATCATCTGCTGATAATCCTATGATGTTCACAATGCTCTCTTCAACTCTCTCTTTCCCAACAACATACCGTTTTGCGCTCCACATTCACTTTTATAGTGACCCTTTTTCTCACACCAAAAATAAGTTCTTTTTCTAGGATCATGCCCCCTCGAATTTGTCCACCATTATTTACCTCCTAACTTCTGATGTCGGATCCTCCCATACTGATCATCTCGCATAACTATGATTTTCTCGCCTGAATGCATCATGGGTCTTCGAAAAGCCTCTGAATCTTGAAGTGATGCCATCACCTCGTCTAACTTCAATGTTTCCTTTCCCATGAGAATTGTAGTCAAAAGTACATCAAATGAACTTGGTATTAATGAAAAAAGAAAAAGTGCTTTGTCATCCTCTCCAACCTTCACATCGAGCCCCAATAACTGTGTTAGGATCTTATTGAAATCATTGGAATGATCCAACAAATTTTCCCCCTTGTCCATCCACAATAGGTACAATTTATTCTTTAAGATCATTTTTTTGTTGAGAGACTTCTCCATATATCTCTTCTCCAACTTCTTCCATATCTCCTTTGGTGATGTCCTTTCCAACACTAAGCACTTTACCTCATTCTCCAAACATAGTTGAATTGTGCTGATGAACCATATCTCGAGTTCTTCCCAATCATCAGCACTCGTTGTCTCAGGATTTTCTCTGATCAATGGTTAGATCATGCCCTGCTAAACTAGAATATATTTTACTGTGCTTTTCTACATGCTGAAAGTTTTTTCGACCATCAAACTTCTCAATCTTAAATATTGGTAGTGTTCTGTCACCAGCCATCGTCGTTGCCACAAAATGAGATCACCACTTCTGATGGCACACCCTTAAGAAACCAACTAATGGAATTTGAATTTTGTAAATCTAACCATATATATGTGTCTGGAATGGTTTAAATAGTCAGAATTGACTCTTGGGTCTTTGAAATCAGACACCAATTGGCCGAGTTATCGCCAAAACAAGTTCAACGGTCTAGATTTCATAACCACGTGTCGATGACGTGGTGCTGATGTGGCACACTAGAGTAGCTGCTGGAATCTCGCTGGAATTTTCACCAGTGGCATGAATAATACCATCTTCTCTGACACATGGTTACTATTCACCTACAGGTTTGAACAAACTTTGACCGACCCCATCTCCTTCGTTGTAGCTCTGTTTTCAATACCGCTTGTACTGTTGGAATAATCTCATCGTCCTCTTCACAAATCTGAGATTGGAAAAATTTTCCGATAACATTCAGTTTTCTGTCCATCGGAAAAACCCGTTGTTGTCTCACCGTTTCAACTCTGCTCGCTCCGACTCCATCTAATACCACTTGTTGGGGTGCAACGGAGGTGTGTGACACAAACAAGTCTCAAAAACAGAATAGAAACCGAAGAAACACATATTTTTAATGTGGTTTGGTCCGAAGACCTATGTCCCTGGGAGATGGGGACCGATTTATTCTCTACAGATCGCATCAGAGGATCAAAGATGTACACACTGATACACACACACACACACACAATTATAGCCTCAATGAAATTGATCCCCTTTATAAATAAGAAGAAAAATCACAGCTCTTCCATGTGTTGGTTTGGGTTGCTCATCTACCGAGGACGTTTATCCCACCGTCGGAAGCTTGTCCACCATGCTTCCCACCAAAGAAGACCTACAGTAGGGTTGGTTTCCACCCTCAAAAACCTTCTTCCAATAGAAGAATCCCTTTATTTATTCCTCTCAAACTTGGGAGTGCTCCCCACAGATATTGATGGCGACTAGCAGTGTAAAGCATTAAACAATAGTAGTGGCAAAAGATAGTGCTGATGGTAGGTCACAGGTCTCTCAGGTGGCATGTCGCATATGATGATGGTGGTGTGTAGAGACACCATTGGGTAGGGTACTTTGCTAGTGGTGTGTCATTGTTCTACCACAATGATGACACACAGGATTAAGAGTTTGGTAATGGGGAAATATGGATGATTCAGAACTTGGGCTATAGTGGCGGTGAGTCGATTTTTTGTGTTGATTGGGAGTTAACGTTAGGTTGTGAAATTGAAAAATGGAGAAAGTTACTCAATTCTACATTGAGAAGAGAGTCATCATTGGTTCTGTACAATGGTGAGTGATGTAAAATTGACAAAGGATGATATTGATAGATTTCCAAAGATTAGTGATGGAAAAGGACAAGAATCAACTTTGTTTAACATTTTGACTGGAATATCCAGTACAACATTTAGATGAGAACATGTGTTCGATTGAATTTTGAGCCATTAGATAATCTATTGAAGACATTCATTCTATTTAAATTTGGATATGGATTTGCCCTCGCATTGTGTGAGATGGATCGACTTCGCCAAGGCTGCAGCAACTGCGGCATAACCCTAAAATACCACCCTAAAATTCGTCACTACAGTGAAAAAAATGAATAAAGATACTCAGAAAACAACAACTGGGAATCCAGTATGTAAAATAGTGGGGAAAAATCCACCGAAAGGCATTATCACGTTGTCTGCAAGTTTTGTCCAATGCAATGGTAAGGGTTTTTTTCTCTGACAAATGTTTACCTCCAATGGGGTTTCGTCTTAGTCTTCGATAGTCATTTTTGTACAAAACAGCAGCAATTTCTGACGAAGGTGGCACAACATAGTTATTTATACCGAAATATGTACTTGAAAATATGTATTCCATTTCTATTGTTATGGTTTCTTATTTAGAAGGTTTTTGTTATGAGATGTTTTCTATAAATGTTCTCTATCTATCAATTTAGAATTCCATTTCTATTGGTGTATTGTTCCTCACTGGAGGTTCTAATGGAACTTTCCCTCAAGGTTTCCACTACAGGTTCCACTTTAACATGAACCAACACCTCTACCAGAAGTTTCAGTGGAACTTCCTTTGAAACATCCACTCTTTCAAAGATTAATTCAATTAAAATTATTTATACCATTTGATATTCTAATTTAAATCATTTTTTTGTGTGACAGTTCAAGTGGGAGTTCTACTGCAAGTTCCAGAGGAACTTCTAGTTGAACAACAACTGGATCTCCTAGTGGAAATCTCACTAAACCCCCTAGTGGAACTCGTTATGGATCTCCCACTAGAAAATCCATTGGTTTTTAGAAAATTAAATCAATATAAAACTTCTTATACTTTTCCAAATGCAAAAGTAAATCATTTTTATAATAAATATATGTTACAATTTCAATGAGTATTTATTTTAATTATATTTAACAATAATATCATTTTTATAAATATAATTTTTTTTGTAGTGTGACAGTTCTAGTGGTAGTTCCTTTGGAACTCCCTGTGGAACTCCCACTTGAACTGCCATTAGAACTTCCATTTGGTTTTTAAAAAATTAAATCAATATAAAACTACTTATAATTTTCCAAATGCTAAATTCAATAATTTTTATAATAAATATGTGTAAAAATTTCAATTAGTATTTATTTTAATTGTATTTATCAATAATATCAGTTTTATAAATATACATTTTAATTGTAGTGTGGAAGTTCCACTGTTAGTTCCACTGGAACTTCCACTGGATCTCCCAGTGGAACTCCCACTAGAACTTCCATTGGGTTTTTGGAAAATTAATTCAATATAAAAGTGCTTATAATTTTTCAAATGTAAAATTGAATTATTCTTATAAAAATTATGTATAACAATTGAAATGATTATTTGTTGTAGTGTGGTAGTTCCAGTGGTAGTTCCACTGGAACTCCTAGTGGAACTCCCACTAGAACTGCCACCGGAACTTCCATTAGGTTTTTGGAAAATTAAATCAATATAAAACTACTTATACTTTTCCAAATACTAAATTAAATCATTTATAAAATAAATATGTGTAAAAATTACAATGATTATTTATTTTAATTATAATTAATATTAATAT
The DNA here is from genome assembly GCA_963277665.1 of Viscum album. Taxonomy (NCBI): domain Eukaryota; kingdom Viridiplantae; phylum Streptophyta; class Magnoliopsida; order Santalales; family Viscaceae; genus Viscum; species Viscum album. Next base: position 1,325,251,918 of record OY728139.1, on the reverse strand, counting down.
TAGTTATATAAATATACAATTTAGTTGAAGTGTGGAAGTTCTAGTGGCAGTTCCACTAAAACATCCAGTGGAACTCCTTGTGGAAATCCAATGGAACTTCCATTGGGGTTTTGGAAAATTAATTCAATATGAATATTATTATACCTTTTCAAATGATAAATTAAATCATTTTTATAAAAAATATGTGTCATAATTTCAATCAGTGTTTCTTTTAATTTTCCACTGGAAGTCTCACTGGAAGTTTCAATCAAAGTTTCTCTAAGAGTCCCACTGGAAGTCCCACTAGAATTAAAAGTTCTTATACTTTTTTAAATGATAAATTAAATCATTTTTATAATAAATATATGTCACAATTGAAAATATTACTTCTTTTCATTTTTCACTAGAAGTATCATTTGAAGTTCCACTGTAAGTTCCATTGGAAGTGCCACTTAAAGTTCCACTTGAAGTTCCACTAGAACATCCAGTGGAACTTCTAGTGGTACTTCCAGTGGGAATTCTAGTGGGAAATCCATTGGGACTTCCAGTGGGACTTCCTGTGGGAATTCTAGTGGGACTTCCATTGGGACTTCCAGTGGGACTTCTAGTGGGACTTCCAGTGGTACTTCCAGTGGAACTTGCACTGAAGTCCCAATTGATCTTAGACATTATTTGACCTTCTTTGTTGTAATTTTGTGGATTACCCAATAATTCCTTCATTTATATGGTGTAGTGAAATTTTATAGGATTTAATGTGTAATTATTCTATTCTTTGTAGTCTTACTGCAAGTATTTTTATTTCAAATTAAAGGTGTTACTTTAATTCTTCAGGTGTGCATTTTATGTCAAATTTGACCTCCTTAAAAAGAATTTTACAAGAAATAAAAGATCAACTGAAAGAAGGTCGTATAAATTCTTTTCACACTACTCATTTTTGGAATATGTTTTTTTCATTCATATCCAATACAATAACAACACGAGATTGAAAAAAATTTGATAGTTTTGTTATGTGTGTATTGGATAACTAAAAGCTATCATCAAATACTTTTCGATTCAGTGGAGGGGAAATAAATTTATCAGAAGTAGATATGAAAAGGATCTTTGAAATAACCAAAGGTCAAATAGAAATGGATGATTCCTACTATGTCATGAACCTCCCCCAGGGACCGTTCCGTGACATTCCCCAAGCCCACCTCCAGAAGGCTAGGGCTTGGCAACTAGCACTGAAGGCATCAACCTGCAAGTGGGAGGCATTTTCCTCAGTAACTGTATGCACACATACACACTACCACACCCCAATGATTGAAAGTTAAGCATTCATTCCACTAAACAACCACTGAGTAAAAGTACAAACTGTAGGTCAAATGGGCCAGAATACAAACCCCAAAAAAGACAAACTAAAAACAAGACAGTATAAAGAAACTCTAAAATCCATCTGCTAAAAACCCCACCTGATGAGTAAGTGCATAGTAGCTACTGGAAGCCATAAAAGCATGTCCCACCTGCCTGATCTCACTAGGAACCTCCTGGTCCTGGACCACCAAGTCCTCCTCCAACTCATTAGTCATTTGCACCAAACACAACACGTGCAGGCGAAGCTTGTGTAGGGGTGAGTAATAATATACTCAGTTGGGACCCCAAACCAATAAGGAAAAAACAAAAATAAATTTAAAAATAAAACAAAGAAGAAAGATAGCTCACACTATGTATAATATAGAATGGAAAAGTAAGACCACTTAGTCGTATCGTCGAAAACCTTGGGCTTCTGGAGAACTTCCCATCAATGAGTAATGTGGGCCGTCGGGACACACAATGCTGCTTCTCATTAAACTTGTAATTTTATGGCACACATCCCTAATGAGTACTATGGGTTTTCAAGGTCACACAAAGCCGCTCCCCACCGTGGGAATTTTGGGTCACACATAGTCATTTCCCACCTTGGCAAGGTACTCCTCCTGTAGAGTATTGTGGGTCAATCGGGTCACACAGAGCCAATCCCCATAGTGGGCCTACTGGGTCCCACAGAACTGCTTCCCATCTGGGCCATCATAGCTGATCCACATAGGGTCACTTGCCTATAGTCTTCAGGTCTCATCCAACTGCAGGGTTTCCGCACATAGTGTGCTTGATTATGGGAGAACTGATCCTCATTCCATTCATCGTACATCAACTTCCATGAAAGCCACTGTAAAGTGGTGCTGCCTCCATGGGGCACCATCACGGTTGGGTGGCCGCGTCCACCCTCCCCTAGCCACCTACATGGAGGATGGTGGCTCCTATAATACTTTCGCAGCCCGATCCGGCCGTGACACTCCTCTCGGTGTGCCGGACCCCGCTAGCGATTGCTGGGGCCAGTGCGCCGACAGCTTCTTCCGCAGACCACCGGGTCTACTCCGATGGTCCATTCTTTGCACCGTTTTTCCCTATAGCCTCTGTGGGATTCCATCCTCCCTTCGATGGCCTAATATCCTCCTTTCCACTACTTATAATATGTTGTCATCATGAATGAACCAAAAACACAAGACGAAGGGTCTCAGGCCTTGTTCGTGTCGGCCTGCTCCCTCTATGTTGGAAGTTTTGAAACATGGGATATATGATTTAAGTTCTATCACAATTAATAAAATAATCTTGGCACAAAACACCAAGAAAAGTTCTTTTTGGACTCCTCATGTTTAATAATGATTTAATTCCCAAAAATAAAGTTAATCATGTTTAACATATCACAAATCATGTTTGGATTATGTTGGTTTCTTTATTATTTTATACTGACAACTCATGATTTAAACTCTCAGAAGATCCTGATTCAGAATCTCACAAATAATGTTTTAATATTTAAAAATAATTTTTATCTTGTTATATTAAATTTCACTATAATAATGCTAAAATATTATTCATTCTGTGAATATTACTTCTTAAGGCAGTTTTATATATATCTTGCTAAGTCTATGAAACCGTAAGTTTGCCGCTAGTTCCAGATTTTGGCGAAGTCTCTAACACTGAAACCCTGACACCATAACCCTAACACCATAACCCTGACACTATAACAATCAGATACCATAACCCAGACATTGTAACACCTAGACACCATAATCCATACACCGTGACTCTGATACCCTAACCAGTTTTAGATTGCAAAATGTTTGTGGCATCGATTACTTTCTACGATCTCCAAGACACCATTCAAAGTTTTCACAAAGGACCAGACACTGTTACCTGAGATACTGTGATATTGAAACTGCATCTGTGCTACTGGTTTTAGATCTCAAGACAATTGTGGCACTGTGACTTTCTCTCCACTCAATTGAAAATGAGAAGACACTGTTTCCAAGTGACACTATTTCAAGACAAACGATGACACTGTTCCTTAACCAATTTTCTGCCTTTTCCAATTTAATTTAAATGTTATGTCTAACAATCATATTTGAGTTATTTTATGACACAAACATAATTAATATTTTTTGTAGACATGTCACCTAACAGTACAAGGTATGAGGTGTAAAAATATTGATTCCTACCAGCTCCAACACATGCATCCAAAATAAAAGAAAAGTGTGGAATTGGAGTAAGAAAGTAGTATAGTTCATGAAGTGAGCTACATGAAAGATATAAGAAAATCAACACACTGAAGAAAACACGAATAAATCTTCATTGTTGAAGGCTAAACTATTGTAGATCATATCCTCAAACAATCCTGCAATAAAAACCCTACGAAGAACAGGAGATACAATACACATATCATCAAACTGGAAACTAGAGCACAAGACTCACGATACTCTATTTCACAATATAACTTGAAAATCACATCTACTACATACTAAAAGTTTAGAGATACAAAAACAATATTTAGAGCATTTCTAACCCTTTCTCATCATATTTTATTTGTTGGGTACTATTGTTATTACTTTTCAAGTAGTGTGTGTAAATGAATTAAATTAAACATTGTATCCTCCATTAAAATGGAGGATAAAAGATATACTTACTCAAATATCTTTCAACACATTTCTTTACCCACATATAACTATGGAAGAGGTATTGTATGACCTGGATTTTAGTTTTCCACATAGAACAGTGGAATATGTCTTATGACTTGGACAATCTTGTGTATTATATTTTTACCTCGATCTAGGTTTTTGGATCAAGTTTATTAATATAAACTGCTTGGTGGCATGTGATCACCAAGTGGAGTGGATTAGGTCTCAGCTTAAGACTGAACCACCTTTTTTATCCTCTTTGTGTTTAAACTTCGACTTTCTCTATTTTACTTTATATTTCAAAAAATAAATTTTACTTTGATTGTTAGTCTTGGATAGTAGTTATAACTATTTTTATTTATTAGAGTAGTTTCAAAAGTTGTATCAATATCTCATATTGATATTACTAAGAATTTATCAATCTTCTAAGAATCTATTTGAACAGTCAAACTATTATAATTTTATTACCTTGATTAACTAGCCTCTTTTTATTTTCATTGGGTGATTATTTTAAGTAAAATTTTTAACAGAAATTTTTATATGAACTCAATTCACCCTCCTCTTTATTATCCTACTTCGACCAAAATTTGTTATCAAAGGATGTTTTTAAAATCCCTTTTTTCATAATTTTAAATAATTAATGTGTTTAAAATATTTTTCAACTGTAATTTTAGTTATATATTGAAGATTTAAAAATTTATGTTAGTTATAAATTTTTAGTCCTCTAAAACCAAATATTCTACACATTATTTTCTAAGTATGGATAATATATTGGAAGGTACTAATACCAATAGACCACAATTATTTAATGGGATCAATTATGAACAATGGAATATTAAAATGAATATGCACATAAAAAGTATGGGTTTTGAGATTTGGTCTTCAATTATAGATGAATATAAAATTCTTTATACTGCTATAACTACTTGAGATGACCCAAATAAGGATTCTTATAACAAAATTTTCAAATCCATCAATTTCTTATACTATTCTATAAGAGACTAAGAGTTTAACATAATTTATACATCTAAAACAACCCATGAAATTTGGGATACTTTATCTATTTCACATGAAGGAACCTCTAGTGTTAGAAAATGAGACTTAACAAATATGCTATTAAATATGATAAATTTTAAAAGGATGCCTGATGAGCCTATTTCTGAAATTTATCTAATGTTCAATGAAATAGTGAACACAATGATCTCTCTCGGAGGAGATGTTACAACCAAGGAGAAAATCGTGAGAATACTCAGATGCTTACTAGATAGATAGAGAGGGAATTCTATCTCAATTAGAGAATATTGTTATATTAGCATACTGGCAGTCATGAAGCTGATAAGAAGGCTAATGATTTATGAGGAAGAATTAAATGTCCACAAAGAAGAGGAGGATGAACCCAAAAGTAAGTCTGTAGCATTTAAGACTAATAACTCTAAACACAAGGAAACAGATAAACTATAAGGCCATACAGAAGTTCTAGTAATGAACAATCATCATCAGATAGTGATGAGGAAATGGAACAATTATCTAGAAAACTTAAGAAGTTTTATAAAAGGAATAAATATTTCAGAGAGCCTAAATTCCAAGGAAGATATGATTAAAAGGTAAACTAGAGGAAGGATTGGAAAAGAAGTGAAAATATGATGAAATGGTCTGTTATGAATTTAAAAGAAACGTTCATGTAAAGGTTGTTTGTCTTAAGTTGAAATATAAGAAGATATAAGAGGAAAAAAGATAAAAAGTATAAAATGGTAATGAAGGCAACATGGAGTGCTTCTGAGGAAAGTTAAAGTGAATCAGAGTCTTCACATGATCAGAATTCTACCAAGGCCGATATGTATTTTATGAAAAAAACATTTTAGGTTACCCAAGAATCTCCTGTACAAAATTATTATTATTCTGGAGATGAAAGTGACTCGGAAAATATGAATAGTGATGATTAATTTTAATACTATAATATGCTTGACGACACATGTAATGAGATAAAAGATAAATATAAATATGAATGAAACATCATTCCTTGACTACTACCATCATATCTAAACATGTTTTATATAAAGAAAATAAATCTCAACTGCTCAAAGAAAAAATGAACTAAAATTTTCAAGTAAAAAATAGATGAATGATCTAGAAATATTTACCAATTGGAAAAATAATATTACTCAAATTCTTGGTAAATAGATATCTCCTAAGTAAAATTATAGTATTGGATATAATCTTGTATAGATAAATCTATCTAAATCACATTTTTTGACTAAATTTGGAAAATCAATTTTCTACCTAAAAGTAAAAATTCTGTTGTTAATTCTAGTTATATAAAATCTTTTACTACCTCTATTTTTAATAGGCCAAATAGGGTATATTTTTAAAATATGTTATATAATTCCTGTAGGAACCCTATAAAGAATATGTGGGTTATTAAGGCACTGATTAACAATGTTAAAGGACACAGAAAAATCTGGGTACCAATGTCTGTTTTTGTTTGATTATTTTGTAGGATGTCTATTTGAAAAGAACCTGTAAAAGCTTATGGTACTTAGAAAGTGGATTTTCAAGACACATGACAAGATATTACTCATGATTCAATAATTTAATAAATATTGATGGTGGTTATTTCACATTTTGTGACAATTCTAAAGGAAAAATAACTGGATTAGGCCAGATTGATAACTCTAACACAGTTTTAATTTCTAATGTACTTTTTATTGATGGATTGAAATATAATATTCTTAGTATTTCACAATTATGTGATTGTGGATTTCATGTTAAATTCGAAAATTATGCTTGTAATTTCTTTAAACTAAAAATGAACTAATATTTTCTACTTTTAGAAATAAAAATGTTTATACTCTTAACTTAGATTATTTAGTTTCTCAAAATTTTTCTTATTTAAGTGTATTTCACAAAGAGTCTCATATTTGACATTAAAGATTAGGACACTGCAATGTACACTCCCTTAGAAAGATTAATAGAAATAGTTCATTCAAGGACCGACCCAAACTTGGGTTTCCAAATGATAAAGTCTGTAATACTTTTCAAAAGTGTAAACAACACAAAATATCATTCAATCCAATGAAATAAGTTTCAACCTCTCAACCTGTTGAGTTGGTTCAGACGGATTTTTTTGGAACATATTGTAAAGACCAGGAAATTTCGAGGAAATTTTATTCTTAAATACTTTGCAATTTTATGAGTCTGTGGTTTCTAACGGCACTTGATTCTGAGGTCCGGTGTGCCCGGAATCAATTTCCGAAGTTTAGGTCGGGTTCGTTCTATAAACGAACGAGCGGGATTTTCTATATTTTGAATCGGTGCTTGAAATTGAAATCCAAGGGCACTGATGAACTCACAGCACCGGTTGTTTCTTAAGGCTACCTTTACTGCAGTTGCGTTTTAAGCGATTTGAGAATTAATTTTTGGGGAATTAGTTTAAAATAAATAAAATTGGTGTAGCACAATTTTATTTTAAGGATGGTGGTTATATCCTCCCAAGGGGAGTTAGTGGTGGGTCCCACACCCACATAACCTCCCATTAGAGGATATTTGTGGTGTGGGGCCCACACGTGACCTAAACCCTTGACCTTCCCATAACTCTCATAAACCCCCATTAAATTTCATTGTTTAGTGTTGAAAAATATCCCAATATTTAGGAGATCTCTTCACATCCTCTCCCTCTCTTTATTTACTGCCAACACATTTATTTAATGAATTCATCCTCTTCAATTAATTAATGAAGTGGTCAGAATTTTGAATTATATATTGCATGTGTTAATAAAATAATAGTATTAGGCTATTATTTTATTTTTAGAGGGCATTCGTTGTGTTTGGGAGAGCTCTTGAGTTTTTGAAGAACACTGACCCTTCTTTGAAGAACGACAACTTCTTGGACGAAGAACGCCGGTTCCATGATGAACGAAGATGCGCCTTTTTTTCTATTATCTGTAACAACTGAGGAGATGCCACTTCCACCTCGAACACACTCCGACATCATCTACGAATCCTATCCCCACGAGGCTGTCTTCCGCGACGCCTGACGTGTGGCGTCAATTATCGAGGTAGGGGATTATGTTAAATTTTTAATGGATTAAAATTGTGCCTCATTCGTCATTGTATAACTTTGATTGTCTTGGACTATCACTATCATTTAACGCGGAGGGATTTGGCCGAACAAACATGGCCCGATGACCCTCAGTTTGATCTTGTTTATTTTTGGAATTGGAGACCGAAAGCGGAATGCGGAAGAAGCCGGCAGCGCAAGGGCCGCCATCGCACACACAAAGAAATACGCGACTAAGCGGGCCATGGTGGAGGAAGCACGGTGCCATCACGCCTTGTCGGTAACGCGGAGCCGCGGCCAAGCCAACCATCGGCGGAAGGACCGGTCGGCCCGTCGGCCGGAAAGGTGGAGGGAAGCCGTGGCGCCAGGAGGGCTCCGCGCCGGATGGGCGGCAGCCCTCCCATGTAGGCCGCTTGTGCGAGAAGGTCGTCCGACTCTAGGTGGACGGTTAGGTAGGGTGGCGCAGCATGGCACCGCCGGTTCGGGCAGCCGGGGGCCGTGCCCCCCCCCCCAGAATGCTAGTCCTTCGTGCCGAGCCATGCCCGGCTCGGTCGCGCCTTGCCCTGTCATGCCCAGCCGGGCTGCGCCCCTCAGGATGGGCTGCAGAAATCTTTGGGCTGATCTGACACCCCTACAGGGTCAGATCTTCCAAAACTGGGTGACCCGACCCGCCAGCCCACTGGGCTTAATGGGCCAGGCCCATTATTCACATAAACGTGAATAACATAAAGACCGTGTATCTGATCGACACACCGTCTACGACACTGGGATCCTTTCGATGAGGCGGTACATTTTAGATACTGTAAGAGAGTTTTGGGCATCTTTGGAAAATGTCTAGGTTTGGAATGAGTATATTTCCAACCAGGCCCCTGTAAAAGAAAATCCAATATCTCTCAGACCGGCCGTTCGATTGAGGAGTTATCTATCGCATTGGGTTCTACTTTATGAGACAGAACTTTGGGATACATCAACTCTTTACATCGTTATAGTTGATGTATTTACCCCTTACTCGAGGAGCGGACCCTCCCGGAATCGAGTACGCTATGTGTGGGAACCCTAGAGCTGGCTGCGACTACAATGACTGCTATGTTGGGATCCTCCATGGGTTCGACAACGCTGACAACTGTACTTGGATCCTATGTGGGTTCGGCAGTGAGGACGACTGTACTTGGATCCTCCGTGGGTTCGGCAGTGATGACGACTGTACTTGGATCTTAAGTGGTTTCGGTAGTGATGGTTACTGTACTTGGATCCTATGTGGGTTCGGCAGTGACGACTTCTGTACTTGAATCCTATGTGGGTTCGGTAGAGGAGATGATTCAGAGGCTAAATCTAATAATCTCTACCCCACTTCGTGAGTAGTATACCTGTGTGAGGTGAGTGTTGTCTTTCAGTCATTATCATTGATGTGATTGACTTCTTTCCTGTGTTGACCGGATTGAGCTTGGGCTCGGAAGTTGGAGCCAAACTGAGATTTATGACTTAGGTATATATATGGGAATTTACCTAAGTAGAGTTGTTTGATACTTCGTGTTTGTATCTTTCCATTGTGGTTTCTCCTTCATGGATTCTGGGAGACATTCGGGAGTCTCGGGGACCCTACTGAGTATCATTATACTGACCCCTACACGGGGAATGCCCACATTACGTTGTGTTGGTTGCAGAGGACGAACATCCCTGATCGTGGTTGAGGCTTGTGGAGCTGGATGGTATCCAGTGGTGGACCACCTGGTAGGATTTATACGGAGTAGACGGACGGACCTGAGGTACTGACGATACTATATTTACCCACCCTTCAGGTGGGATTCATGAAGGATGACTCGGTGGTTGATGCTTTACTTTACAGCTGTTGTAATTTCTTTCTCAGTTGAACTGTACTTTCAGTTGGGTTTGTATACTGGCCAATTTACCTTCCAGCACTTACTTTTGTACTCAGTTTTACTTAGTGATTAATTCACTTGCATAATCTGTTGTGTTTTTTTTATAAAGGCAATTCCTTCCCTTTTTATCGAGATTATTGCCTTTGGTGCTAGTCGCCATCCCCTGGCCTATGGAAGGTGGGCTTGGGGTCGTCACGACACAAGCCCTGAGGACGGGTCGTGACAAATTAGTATCAATGGAGTCGGTTCTACCATAAAACTCAAGACTATGATAATTTATTCTCTATGATGCAATAGAGTTAAGTGTATTGAGTGTGGTTTTCAGCCCTGGGAGTCCAGTGTTGGTGCGGTGGCCGACGTATCTATACACCAGGACAGTGACTTCTGATTTCCGACTTAGTGCTCAAAAATACTGATTGCATATGTTTTTCAAAAATTTTCTTTGTGATTACTTTGTGTCAGCTCACCAGGTATACTATTTGACTGTGGCACACCTGTTTATTTTCAGGATGGCCCCACGAAGGCATCCAGCTAGGGTTCTGAGCTACGTGCGAGATGGAATCAAACTGAGCGATGAGGCCTCGGTGAAGGGCCCCATTACAACAGAGGCACCCGCAGTACCACTAAACGCTAAGCCACCGATGCCACCATCCCCAGCAGTAGAGAGTGAATGTTGCCTGAGTGCATTGAACGAGTTTCAGTGACAGAGGCCTCCCAGGTTCTGCGGAGAGATAGACCCTCAGGCAGCCGAAGATAGGATTGAGGCTATCGTCAGAGTCTTCAGATTGGTAGGGACACCAGCGGACCTTATGGTGATCCTTGTTGCGAGTCTACTGCATGTAGAAGAAGGTATATAGTGGAGCCTGATTCTCCATGTGCATGACGAGGCATCACTAATTTGGACGAACTTCGATAGCCTCTTCCGCTTGGAGTTTGTTCCAGCCACCCTCCGTGCAGTGCACATCCAGGAGTTACTACATCTGCGACATGGCAGCATGACAGTAGCGCAGTACTCGAGGAGATTCACCAACCTCTTACGCTACTCCACAGACATGGTACGGGACCCATTCTTTCAGGCATAGACCTTTGAGCAGGGACGGAGGCATGAGGTCAGGGCTTCGATGATCTCCCTCAGCATTCCGATGTAGGAAGGAGTACTAGAGAGACACCTTCTCGTGGAGAGTTTTTTTGGTGAGCTGACACCAGCAGCGAGACCCACCTCAGGGAAACACGTAGCAAAGTCTTCTGCAGCTGGTAGTAGAAAGATGTCACAAAGGTCCAAGAAGACCAGGCCATCAGGTGGGTGACCTCAAGATACTGGTTTGGATGTGCGGGGCACTCGAAGCAGAGCCAGCCAAACGAGGGGCAGGCAGTGCTATGCATGCAGCGGGCAGGGCCACATGGATCATGACTGCTCGACCCACCATTCAAAAGAGAAACAGACAGTGGAGGGACGTCCTAGGAAGAGGCATAAGTTCATCCATGGTGGTCTGAAGGGAGCAGGCGGACGAGGAAGAGGAGCTGGCTGAGCAGCGGGTGGTGGACGATGCTTCGAGGCTCTACCGCCACCACCACCAAGAGGACCACCCCAACCACAGGGAGCTGGAAGAAAGGGGTAGGATCAGCTCCAGGCAGTCGAGGCCTATGACCACGATGCACCTGAGATGATTCGAGGTACTATTTGTGTCTTCTCCACCCTTGTTGTAGTTCTTATACACACAAGAGCGAGTCATTCTTTTATTGATGCTTCCCTTGTTGGGAGCTCAAAGATTCTGACGGAGCCGTTGGGTCAATTCTTATGGCTAGAGACTCATACGGGAGTAGACTCGATGATTACACACTGGTGTTGGCAGTGTGATATTACTCTAGTAGGTGAGAGCTTCATTTGGGATCTTTTTTTAGCGGCATCGATGCCTTACGATGTCATTTTGGGTATGTATTTGTTATCTATATTCCATACCCAGATCGAATGTATTAGGCGCAAAGTGCGGTGTGTCCGCACAAATGGGAGCGGGTTCACCTTCACCGGCGAGAAGGGAGCCTTTGCCACATAGGATGGACTTACGCAAAGGAGAGGGCATCCAATCACACATCAGTTAGATAATATCATCCTAGGAGCGGTTGATGTGTGGAGTCCGAGTTTTTTTGTTGTGGTGGATTAGTATGCAGACGTTTTTCCTAACGACATTCTTGGACTACCTCCTCACAGAGAGGTAGATTTCTACATTGACCTGTACCCTGGGAAAACACTGATATCTACTCCAGCATATCATAAGGCACCCTCCAAGCTTCGTGAGCTGCGGGTACAGCTGGAGGACTTATAGGGAAAGGGATTCATTTGACCTAGTGTTTCACCCTGGGTTTCTCCGATTTTATTCACCAAGAAGTCATATGGGAGCTTATGACTGTGTGTCGACTACCGTCGCCTGAATCAGGTGACCGTGAAGAAAAAGTATCCACTTCTGAGGATTGAAAACCTCTTTGATCAGCTCAAGGGAGCACGGTGTCTCTCAAAGATAGACCTCAGGCCAGGCTATCATCAGCTCAGAGTTCGAGATGAGGATGTGCAGAAGATGACCTTCAGGTGTCAGTATGGACACTACAAGTTCTTGGTTATGCCCTTCGGCATAACCAACACACCAGCAGTGTTCATGAGTATCATGAATAGGATCTTCCAGCCTTACCTTGATGGTTTTTTCATTGTCTTCATCAACGACATTCTGATTTACTTGACTACTATGTAGGATCACACTTTCCACTTGAAGGATGTACTTGACACACTTCGAGAGCACCATCTTTATAGTAAGCTCTTGAAGTCCCAGTTCTAGAGTCGAGAGGTTCACTTCTTGGTGCGCTTCATCTAGGAGGCGGGTGTTGTTGTGGATCCTGCGAAGATCGAGGCCGTACATTCTTGGGAGCCATCCAGGAGCGTGACAGAGGTCCGATGTTTTCTAGGTCTAGATAGGTACTATCAGTGATTTATTCCATACTTCTCCAGAGTTGCAGCACCACTTTCAGATTTGACAAAGTAGGTGAAACCCTTCGTGTGGTTAGATAGATGCCAGCTGAACTTCCAGAAGCTGAGATAGAGATTGATCAGTGCTCCCATCTTGAGGATACTATAGGAGGGTGTTGGGTACATGGTTTACTGTAACACATCAGGGACCAGACTCAGGTGTGTCCTGATGCAGGAGTGGGTAGTGATCTTCTATGTTTCACGGCAGTTGAGGCAACATGAGCATAACTACACTACCCATGACCTAGAGTTAGCAGCAATGGTCTTATCCTTGAAGATGTGGAGGCACTATATAATGGGTGAGCTCTTTACAGTCTATTCTGAGCACCAGAGTCTTAGGTAAGTTTTCTCGCAGAAGGACCTGAAGCTGGGATAGTGGCGATGGCTTGAGTTCCTCCAAGAATATGACTTTAAGATAGTCTATACTCCTGGGAAGGGGAACGTAGTAGCTGATGCTATCTGTAGAAGATCAAGCATTCAGCTACATTGAGAGGATACAGAGCAGTTAGCCACTTTGCACATATCCTTCGTAGATAGATATGGGGAAGATTTTCTATAGTCCCTAACTGTTACTCCTCCACTACTTCAACGGTTCATAGAACAACACCGTGGGGACATTGAATTTGAGATGCGACATGCTCATATTTCCACAGGGTAGGCTCCTGATGGGTTTTCTGAAGGAGGAGAACATGTCATCATATTCAGGGGATGTACCTTGGTACCAGTTGCACTGCAGGAGGAAGTGCTGAGGGAGTTTCACACTTCCCCTCTAGTGGCACATCCTGGAGTGGTGAAGATGTACCGTGATCTCAGACAACAGCACTGGTGGTTGGGTATAAATAAGGTTGTAGTAGAGTTCGTTTCACGATGCCTCACTTTCCAGCAAGTGAAGGCGGAGCACCATGTACCAGCAGGCTTGGTACAACCCTTAGAGGTTCCATAGTGGAAGTGGGACGAGATATCAAAAGATTTCGTGACGGGGATTCCATATACATATGGGGGACATGACTCTATCTGGGTGATCATCGACCAACTCACCAAGTCGGCCCACTTCATTTCGATCAGAGAGAAGGGCTCAGTAGGGAGCTTGGGACGCCTCTACGTTCAGGAGATCGTACAGCTTCATGGTGTTCCATAGTCTATAATCTCTGATTGAGATGCTCTCTTTACTTCCTAGCTTTGGAAGGGGTTTTAGGAGGCATTTGGGACGCAGCTACGACTGAGCACCGTCTTTAATCCTCAGAAATATGGCCAGACGGAGAGGACCATTCAGACTCTCGAGGACATGCTCTGTGGATGTTTCCATGACTTTGGTCACAGCTTGGAGGATCACCTACCCTCGGCGGAGTTTGCGTACAACAACAGCTACCACTCCACTGTTGGGATGGTACCATACGAGGCATTGTACGGACGCCCTTGCAGATCAACTCTATGCTAGACTAACCCTGGGAATTTAGCACTTATATGACGAGAGATGGTTCTGGCTATGACGGAGAAGGTGCAGATCAACTAGGAGCGGATGACGATTGTACAGACCAGACAGAAGTCCTATGCTGATAGGAGACGGAGACCACTGGAGTTCGAGGAAGATGACCACATTTTCATATGAGTCTCACCTTGATGTGGATTATGAAGATTTGGCTGGGGTGGAAAGTTATCTCCGAACTTCATCGGGCCTTTCCAGGTCCTCAAAAGTGTAGGCGAGGTGGCTTACCGCCTGGCCCTTCCACCTCAGTTTCACCGGGTGCATGACGTCTTCCACATATGTTAGCTGAGTAGATACGTGCATGAATCGACCCACATCATTGATCATGGGGAGCTGGACATCGATGACGAGGCTACATTAATGGAGGTCCCAGTGGAGATCGAGGATCAAAAATACCGGGTCCTACGTGGACGGTCGATTCCTTTGGTGCAGATTTGTTGGCAGCATGGGAACCTCGAGGAGAGCACATGGGAGTGGGAGGCTCAGATGCATGCTTACTACCCCCATTTGTTTCCCAAGTTTATGTTGTATCTTTACGGGGACATAAATCCCTAAGGTGGAAGTAATGTAAAGACAGAAAAATTTCAAGGAAAATTTTTTCTTAAATAATATGGAATTTTACGAGTATGTGGTTTTTGACGGCACTTGATTCCGAGGCCCGGTGTGCCCAGAATCAATTTCCGAAGTTTAGCTCGGGTACGTTTAGTAAATGAATGAGCGGGTTTTTCTATCTTTTGAACTGGTGCTCTGAATTGATATATGATGCCATTGATGAACTCACATTGCTAGTAATTTCATAAGAGGATCGTTACTGTAGTTGCGTTTTAAGCGGGTTGAGAATTAATTTTTGGGGAATTATTTTAAAATAAATAAAATTGGTGTAGCACAATTTTATTTTATGGATGGTGGTTATATCCTCCCAAGGGGAGTTAGAGGTGGGGACAACACCCACATAACCTCCCGTGAGAGGATATTTGTGGGGTGGGGCCCACATGTGACCCAAACCCTTGAACTTCCCATAACTCTCATAAACCCCCATTAAACTCCCTTGTTAAATGTTGAAAACTCTCCCAATATATATGAGATATTTTCACCCCCTCTACTTCTCTTTATTAACTACCAACACATTTATTTAATCAATTCAACCTCTTCAATTAATTAATGAAGTTGTTTGAATTTTGAATTTTAAATTGCATGTGTTAATAAAATAATATCATTAGCTCATTATTTTATTTTTAGATGGAATTCATTGTGTTAAGGAGAATTGGGTGAGCTCTTGAGTTTTTGAAGAACACCGACCCTCCGATGAAGAACGGCGTTATCTTCGATGAAGAATGCCGGTTCCACGAAGAACGATGAGGTGCTTTTCTTTCTATTCTTCACAACAAGTGAGGAGACATCGCTTCCTCCTCGGATGCACTCTGACATCGTCTACGAATCCTCTCCCCGCGATGCCGTCTTCCACGACGCCCGACGTGTGACATCAATTATCGAGGTAGGGGATTATGCTCAATTTTTAATGTATTAAAATTGTGCCTCATTCGTTGTTGTATAACTTTGATTGTCTCAGCCTATTGTTATCTTATAACGCGGAGGGTGCGGGCCGAATGAACATGACCCAATGACCATCCGTTCGATCCTGTTTATTTTTGGAATCGGTGACCGGAAGTGGAATGCGGAAGAGGCCGGTGGCGCAAGGGCCGCCATCACACATGCAAATAAAGCCGCTGCCAAGAGGGTCGCGGCGGAGGAAGCCGGCGCCGTCACGCCGGCTATGCGGAAGGAACCGTGGCCCACTTCGCGGGTCTCTTTGGTGGAAGGACCGGCCGGCCCGTCGGCCGGCCGGGTGGAGGGAAGCCGTGACGCCAGGAGGGAGCCGCGCCGGATGAGCCGCGGCCCGCCCGTGTGGGCTGCTAGCACCAGAAGGCCGGCCGACTTTAGCCAGCCGGTTAGGGAGGGCGGCGCTGTCGGTTCGGGAAGTTTCCCCCCTCAAACCGCTTGGAATTCGGGCTAATCCACTCAGCTGGATGGCCGAGAGAGCTGGGCCGCGCCCTACCGGGTCGCGCCCGGCCGGGCCGCAGCGGGCCGCGCCCCGCCGGACCAGGTCTCGCCACTCGGGGCGGGCCTTGCCCTCTACGGGCTGGGCCGCGCCCCTTCGGTCGGGTCACACCCTCTACAGGCTGGGTCGTGCCCCTCCGGCCGGGCCGCGCGAATCTTCGGGTCGGTCTGACACCCCTACCGGGTCAGACCCGCCAAAACTGGGTGACCCGACCAGCTAGCCCACTGGACTTAATGGGTCGGGCATGTTATTCACTTAAACGTGAATAACTTAAATACTGCACGTCCGATGGATGTTCCGTCTGCGGTCCTGGGATTCTTTAGACGATAAGGTACTTTTGAGATACTCTAAGTTAGTTTTGGAAATCTTTGGAAAACGTCTGGGTTTGGAATGAGTATATTTCCAATAGGGCCCCAGGAAAGGAAAATCCAATATCTCTCAGACCAGGCGTCCGATTGATACGATGTCTGTCGCATTGGGTTCCATTTGATGAGATGGAACTTTGGGATATAGAAACTCTGGACTTCATGATAGTTGATGTATCGACCCATTACTTGAGGAGCGGACCCTCTCAGAATCAGGTACATTGTGTGCGGGAACCCTAGAGATGGATATGACTATGATGACTACTGTGTTGGGATCCTCCATGGGTTCGAAAATGATGATGACTGTACATGGATCTTACAAGGGTTTGGCAATGAGGAATACTGTACATGGATCGTCCATGGGTTCGGCACTGATGATGACTGTACTTGGATCCTATGTGGGTTTAGCAGCGATGGTTACTGTAATTGGATCCTATGTGGGTTCGGCAGTGATTACTTCTGTATTTGGATCCTACATGGATTCATAAGAGGAGATGATTCAGCGTCTACATCTAATCATCTTCACCCTACTTCGTAATTAGTATACCTGTGTGAGCTGATTCTTGTCTTTCAGTCATTATCATTGATGTGATTGACTTGTTTTCTGTGTGGACTAGATTGTGCTTGGGCTCGGAAGTTGGAGCAGAACTGAGATTGATGACTTAGGTAATTGTATGGGAATATACCTAATTAGAGTTGGTTGATACTTTTTGTTTGTATCTTTCCTTTGTGGATTCTGGGAGACCTTCAGGGGTCTCAGGGTCCCTATTGAGTATCGTTATACTCAACCCTATACAGGCAATGCCCGATCTACGTTGTGTTGGTTGCAGATGATGGACAACACTGATCGTGGTTGAGGCTTGTGGAGCTGGACGGTATCCATAGACGGACCACCTGGCACGACATACGCGGAGCGGACAGACGGACCCGATGTACCGACAAGACTATCTATACCCACCCATCAGGTGGGATTCTCAGAGAATGACTCAGTGGTTGCTACTTTACTTTACATATGTTTTACATTCTTTCTCTGTTGTACTGTATTTTTAGTTGGGTTTGTATACTGGCCCATTTACATTCCATCACATACTTTTGTACTAGTTTTTACTTAGTGCATACTTCACTTGCGTACTCTGTTGGGTATGTTTAATTTTATAAAGGTAATGAATTCTATTTTTACTAATATTTATGCCTTTTGTGCTAGTTTCCAGCCCCTGTCCTATGGAAGGCGGGCTTGGGGTAGTCACGGGATGGGCCCTGAGGACGGGTCATGACACATATAGAGTTTATAGTTTAAATGGGATGCACTATGTTTATGTTCTTATAGATGACTATTCTAGATATACTTAGACCTTTTTCATGGCTCACAAAAGTGAATCCTCCTCACATTTCACCACGTATTCTAGGAATATAGAAAATATTAGTGGACTTAGGATAAAATCTATAAGAAGTGACCATGGCTCTGAGTTTGAAAATCCAGAGTCTGAATCCTTCTACTCACAAAATGGCTATAGTCATAACTTCTATGCCCCAAGGACGCCTCAACAAAATGGTGTTATAGAAATATGAAATATAACATTAAAAGATATTGCTAGAACCATTCTTAGTGAGTATGATATACCTATATACTTTTGGGTAGAAGCTGTAAATACAACATGCTATATTATTAAGAGTGTTAATCAGACCCATTCTTAAAATATATCCGTATGAGTTGTGTAATAATAGAAAACCTAAGGTTAATTAAGTCAAATTGTTTGGTTGCAAAGTATATAATCTCAATAATAAGGATAATCATGATAAGTTTGAATCCAAAAGTGATGAATGATTTTTTCTGTGATATTCAATCTCTAGTAAAGCCTATATAGTATTTAACAAAAGAAAAAAATGTGTGAACCAATTTGTAAATGTCAAATTTGATGAAATAGATCAACATAAACCTAAGACATCCCTAGAGAATCATGAGGATAATATGTCAAATCTGGAAATTACATAAAAATCCTCTGACCATATTATGAGTGAATCTATTAAAATTTCATGTTTCATAAATTATCTAGATTCAATTCATATTGAATCCAAACATGTTGAAGAACTTCAAATTACAATCTCTTTTTTTCTAGAGCTTTTAGAACTCTTAAGAACCATAATTTAGAGGCTGTTGTTAGAGATTTAGATAAAGGAACATACACTAGATCTTCTCTTAGAAATTTGGTTGAACATCAATCTTTCTTGTCGCAAATGGAACATAAAAACATCAATGATGCTATCAATGATGAATTTTGGGTGATGACCATGTAAGAGGAGCAAAATCAGATTGAAAGTAATAATGTTTGAAAACATTTGGATAGACCCAAAGACATCTTGACCATAGGAACTAAATGGGTGTTCAGGAACATAGTAGATGAAGCTGTTAATGTAGTTAGAAACAAAGCTAGATTGGTCGCACATGGTTATAGTCAAGAAGAAGGAATTGAATATGAAGAAACCTTTTCACCAGTATCTAGATTTGAAGCCATCATAATATTTCTTTCATATGTAGAACAAATAAATTTCAAACATTATCAAATGGATGTCAAGAGTGAATTTCTAAATAGTTATATAGTTTAGGATTTTTTTGTTGAAAATCCGCATTTTCCAATTCATGTTTTTAAATTAACAAAATCTCTACATCGTTTAAAGCAAACATCAAGAGCATGGTATTATAGATTAAGTAGTTTTCTTATTTCCAAAACTCTTAGAAAAGGTATATCTAATCCTAATCTTTTTATTAAATGAATTTATAATGATTTTTTATTTGTTCAAATATATGTTGATGATATTATTTTAAGATCTTCAAGAAATTATTTATGTATTTATTTTTCAAAGATGATGAAAAATTAATTTGAAATGAGTTTAATGCGTGAGCTAAAATTATTTCTTGGATTTCAAATCTTTCAAAATAAGGAAGGTATTATTTTAAATCAAATTAAATATACTAAAGATATTCTAAAACGATTTGTCTTGGATAACACTAAATGAAGTGATACTCCAATGAGTACTACCTGTATGTTTGATCTTGATGAAAATGGTAAATCCATTGATCAAACCACTAATAGGGGAATTATTGAAAGTTTACTCTGCTTAAATACTATTCGTCCTGATATTATGTTTAGTGTTTTCACATGTGCTTATTTTTAAGAAAACCCAAATGAGTGTTAGTTAAATGCTGTTAAAATAATTTTCAAATACCTCAAACATACAACCAATTTTGAAGTATTATATCCTAGAGGAAATCATTAGTTTCAGTTAGATATTCAGATGTTGATTTTGGTGGTCGTAAGTTATACAGAAAAAGCACCTTAGGAACATGTAACCTTTTAGGAAATTATCTTGTATCATGGTATAGTAAGAAAAAAAATTCTGTTTCATTATTTATTGCTGAGGCTGAATATATAGCTGTTGGTTGTTATTCTGCACAAATTTTGTGGATGAAATGCAAATGATTAGACTAAAAATATCAATTAAGACATGTACCTATAAATTGTGACAATACAAGTGCTATTGAAATTTCAATGAATCTTGTTTAACACTCCATGAAAATTCATATTGATGTAAGGAATCAATTTTCAAGAGATCATTATAAAAAATGATATATCACTTTGGAATTCATTAGTACTGAACATTACCTTTCTAATATATTCACTAAACCATTACATTCTGAATGGATAAATTAAATCATACATGAATTAGGGATGATATATCTTAAGTGAAATGTTTACGGTATTGAAGTTACTATATCACGCTTACTATTTCACTGTTTACGGTTTCATGATTCATGGTTTCACAAGTTACTATCTTAGAATTAATGTATCACATTTATGGTCTCACAGTTACTGTATTACACTTACTATCTCAATAATATGGTTGAACTGTTTAGACTCATACCATAATAATGACACCGTGAAATCTTGTTCCAGTCTCAGCGTAATGAATTATTTTTTTAAGTTTATTTGCCGTAACATTGTATAGATTATTTTATTATTTTTATACCGTGAATTTGTGTTTTTGACATCTGGACTTTCTAAATGATAAATAATCGATTTTTTTCACTTCTCTATTCACTCGAGTTCTTCTCTCCTGAAACCGAAACCATTCTCATTCAACACTTCTTCCCTCCTTCAACTCTTTCTCTTTATTGAATCCACATTGGATTCATAGAATAAAATGACCTATTTCATAAACTCTTGAGAAACAAAGGTCTCAGAAGAAAGAAAAAAGGGATCTAAAAATATTGCTTGAAGGACTGTTGAATCCAGGCCTTTCTGATCAAATTATGGTGCCAGAGAAAGAAGTATGTCCAAATTGGATGCTAATAAGTAAGTCTCTAATTTTGAATGTTTTAGATGAATAAGTTTGTTTGAAATGGGTCCCTAAAGAGAAGAAACCCATCAATCCGAAGCTTGTTTCCTAGTTTTATCAATATCTTTAGATCTCTTGTTTGTTGATAAATGATCTAATTTTTAAAAGTTGGATAAATTAAAAAAGGTGTACCTTTTCATTCAGGTTGTCAGATTCCTATCTTGAAATACCTTATGAGGGAATATATGAGGATCATCAGTGAGGAACACCTCCTCTTAGTGTTTTTTAAACCTAGAATAGGAATTGGGAATCCAAAATGGAAATAAGAAGAGAAGAAAGATAATTGCAGCAGAGTTAAATGGATAAAAAAGGGTTCTGTTCAAATTCAATTTAAATATTTTTGTCCAAGGAATGGAGACTTCAAAACCCTAAACTATCATGATTTATTTATGATACATCTTATAAAAAAATGGTGACTAGATCAAATTATGTAAGTACATCTTTCTATACATCAGTGATATGATCAAGTCTACTTTAGAATCAGCCTCCCCATTTTAATGAATATTTATTTATCCAATGTTGTCTTCCAAAGGATTAGTTGGCCCAAACGAATAAGTGTTTGAGGATTATGAGTTTTTTTTCACTAAGGATACACTCATAAGGATGAAAATTAACTGGAATCCTTGGAAACAATCTTGTGTGGTAGATAATGAATGTATGTATAATAAGTTCAATCCATTTGAGAATCCTTCAAGAACTACGAAAAAATATAATCCTGGTTTGGAACCAGATGAATTAGTATAATACTCCAGTAAAGAAGTAGGAGATGCAGAAGCTACACCTGAGGATATAATTGTATTAGATGAACACGATAGTAGCCAACCTAACCCACAAATTTTTGAAGAGATAGTTTCTAAAGAAATTGTTGCTGATAAAAGGACGTGCTACTAGTGTAGAGGAACAAGTTGTTCCTGAGGAACTTTAAGATGAACCTACTGTTTAGGAAGAAATTTGTGTTGAAAAGGGCCCTGCTAATATGGAACAGTTAGTGGAACAAGATGAACCTAAAGTTATTCCTTCTGTTGAGGAAAAGAAGGATCAATATTTTCAGTTATCTAAAGAAGTACCTGAACCTTCCAGAATTGAAGATATGTAATTAAGTGAAGAAACTGAGTCCTTTTGTCACAACAGAGAAGAACCTATTGAGGGGGGGGGGGTAGAATCCTATTTTAGAAAATATTCAAGTGTATGGTTTTGTTGAGACAATCCATGTGGACACCTTTAATAAATAACCCATCTATTTTGATGTATTTGACTCTTCGTTGGATTCAATAAGTGGAATTGATCTCACAAAAACCATTCAATTGAAACCCATTTCTATACAATAATTCATTCTTGCTATGGAACTAGAGGCTATTTCAATTTTTTCACCATAGGATTCACAAGAAGCTCATAGATTTGTGAGACATGAGGATTTAAAAGTTTTTAGTGAAAGTATGCTTGCTAGTTTTCAAAAAAAATTTAATTATCAACCTACTCCTGTAACTCATCTAAGTGAATAGGATGCTAGCATGATCTTGGAGAAACTTATATGAAAAACCCAACCAAGGATGCTGCATGAAATTCATGATGTTGGGATTGAAAATCAGTAATTAAGTGAGGAAGTAAAATATTAAAAATTTGTGAATGAGGAACTGAGGAAGGAATTTCAAACTACTAAACCCCCTATTGATCGTTTCAATAGAGAAGATGCTGAATTTTTTTTATAAAAAGGTTGTGGCTCTGATCAAACCTAATTTGTTCTTTGTTGTTGAGAATGTGGTTGTAAACAAATCTACGTTAGCAAATGAAGTTCGAGGACTGGTATCCTTAATAAATGAGTTTCTGGGTGTCTTTAAGAATTCATTCAGACTATTCTAAAGAGCCTTAATGCACCCTCTATAGTCATATCATCCCCCTCTTCTTTGGATAAACCTTGTCAACCATCTCAATTTTCAAATAGTTCAGTACTCAGAAAGGTGATTCAAGAAGAGATTTAGTATTTAAAATTCCCGTTTGTTCAGGGGAGCATCTCGAAGATTGTACAAAATAGTGAGCATGTCCATGACATGGTTAAAGTATATTAAAAGTAATCCTCTAGGACCTATGATGAAATTACTAAAAATGATGATTTCTACTTCAAGAGGATCTATTCAAAGAACCAACTTATTTGTCTTTTGATGTACCTTGTGGAAAATCTCAAAATGAGTCCCGTGACTCATGCTTTTAAGGACCTAGTGTAGAAAATGAAAGAGTTCATTAATAATTTGGAAAATTTTATTGAGAATGAGGATGATTTGGAAAAGGTTATAAAATATAGAGGTTAAGACATCACTGATTTTATCAATTTTTGAAGGCTTATCCTTATGTGCAAAGCACTGCAATAGTGACTCTTGCAGCTACCCCTTTGTGGCCTGGTTCAACCCCTTCCTCCTTTACAGCCATTTCTCCTTCCTTCATATCTGTATCTCAGGCTATGAGCTAGATCAGACCTGTCATTATTGAGAAATTATTACCTTAGTATTTTATCAAACCAACTATTTCCCCTTTTGTTTTTGAAGGAGTGCCTCTTCCTTCATTTACAATCAGCTCAACCCCTTCTACCCCTTCTACTTTTTCTCTCGTGGCTCCTTCATATGTTTCTGCCAAGGGAAAAGGGAAGACTATTAACCCTAAAGAGAAGTGAAGGATGTATTTTTGATAGGGATGTTTTTTATTTATTTTTATTCTTATAACGAACCATATCTTTCTATCCAATACAATGTGCAGTACTGTTGTTTATTTTTCCTCCTCACATTCATTTAGCCTTTATTTTATTTTACATATTTTATTTTTGATATTTCTAAAAGGGGGAGAAATAAGAAAAGGCATTTACATATCATGATTTGTGATCTTAAAAAAGACGAATATTTTTGTACTCCTCTTGTAAAATCATGTTTTAATGATCAAAAATCATGTTAATAATGTTTACCATATAAAAAATCATGTTTGTGGTTTTTTGGTTTATTTATGATTTAATTCTTACAAATCATGGTTTAAACTCTCACAAGGTCCTGATTCAGAATCTCAAAAATCTTATTTTAATCTTGTAAACTATGTATGATCCTGTTCTTTACGGATTCACTATAATAATTCATAAGTCTAATTAATTAGGTTAATATTAATTCTTAAGAAAGTTTTACATATATTTAACTAAGTATGAGAAACTATAAGTCAATCACTGGTTCTGGATTTTGGAAATGTCTCTGACACCGTAACCCTATCATCATATCCCAGACACTATAACACTCAAAAACCATGACTTAGACACTGTAATCTAGAAATTGTAACTCTGATACCATAACTAGTTTCATATTGCATAAATTCTGTGGCACTAGTTCATTTCTACCATCTCCAAGACATAGTTTCAAGTTTTGACATAGGACTAGACACTATTACACGAGACACAATGATCCTAACACCACATCTATGATACTAGTTTCAGATATCAACACAGCTATGGAACCATGACTATTTCACTACTAAAATGAAAATGGGAAGACACCATTTCCAAGTGACACTATTTAAAGAAAAACTGTGACACCGTTCATTAATCACTTTTCTGTATTTTTAAAATTAATTTAAATGTTATGTCAAACGGTCATATGTGAGTCATTTAATGACACTTAAATAATTAATTTTTCTTTGTATTAATGTCACCTGATAGTACAAGGCATGAGGTTTAGAAATAAAACTTCCTATCAGCTCCAACACATGCATCTGAAATAAAAGAAAATTGTGGCACTGAAGAAATAAAGTAGTAGAGTTCATGAAGTAAACTGAATGCAAGATAGAAGAACATCCATACACTGAAGAACACATGAAGAACTATCAATTCATGAAGGATGAAGTAATATAGATCAGGACCTCAAACATTCTCACGGTAGAAACCCTACAAAGAAAAAGAGATACAATACATATATCATCAAACTTGAAACCAAAGCACGAGACTCAAGATACTCTATTTCACAAGAAGACTGAAAAATAATATATGCTACATTCTACATGTCTAGAGGTGCATAGAACCACATTCAGAGGATTTATAACCCTTTCTCATCATCTTTGATCTATTTGGTACTATTATTATTACTTTTTGAGTATTTTGTGTATCTACATTAAAACACACATTGTATCCTACGTAAAACTGGAGGATACAAGATATCCTCACGCGAATATATTTCTACATGTTTCTTTACCCATGTATAATTGTGGAAGAGGTCTTGTTTGACCTAGTTGTTGGTTTTTCCATATAGAACAGTGGAAGAGGTATTGTGACCTAGATAGTTTTGTGTTCTGTTGTTTACAATGATCCAAGGTGTGGATCAAGTTTATTAATATAAAATACTTTGTGTAAGATGATCATCAAGTGGAGTGGATTAGGTCTCGGCATGAGACTAAACCATTTGTTTCATCCTTTGTGGGTTTATATTTCATGAAACTAAATTTAACTATGATAGTTATTCTTGGATAGTAGTTATAACTAGTTTTCCATATTAGAGTGGTTTCAAAAGTTGTATCAATATCTCCTATATTGATACTATAGATAATTAATCAATCATCTGGGAAACTATTTGAATAGTCAAATTGTTATAATTTTACTACCTTGATTAACTAGCCTATTTTAATTGTAATTGGTTAAATCTTTTAAGAACAAATTTTAAAAGAAATTTTTATAGGAAATCAATTCACTCCCCTCTTGAGTGTCCAAATACGTCCAACTGGGACCTCCTTCAAGAATGAGCGATGTGCGGATAAACCGGTTCATGGATTGATCTGCGTTCTTCATTTTTAGAATTAAGAATGGGGAATATTATAAAAAAACAAACCCCTACCCCAAAGGTGTTTGTCGTTGAAGCGATATGTCTGCGGGGGTTCTAGTTCTATTGGCATTCGTCGCTTTTCAGTCCTGTTATTCGAGGTGCATTGATGTTTCTAGCAATTTTATAGAATTCATAATTCTTTTTTGGAGAGTATTTTCACTATGGGTTTGTCAAATTAATTCCATGTTTGATTCCCCAATGTATAATCTCATTAATAGAGAAACACGTCATATCATTTCTGTTACGCTGCATCGCCATGTCATTACGCTGTTTCATTAATAAAACTACATCTTTGTTTCAATTCCATTAATGAGTCTCATTAAAGGGGCTCATCACTGCCTCATTGATGCACCACAATGCTATAATTCCACCACTCAACGGTGATAAAATAAAATAAAATAATTTTTAATGTTATTCTATTTTTTCCCAAAAGTCTAAAAACTATATTTTCTGAGAAACCCTCTCCAATCAAGGTTAAGTCCATTCTATGAAAATCCTATCGTTTTTGAGTTCAACGGTGCCATCCAATTTTTTATCTGAGTACCAATTTAAAAGTTAGAATAAAATGCTTTCTCGTTTACTTAAATGAACTTAAAAAAGTTAAAAATTTTATTCTGGGCTCACTAGGCCTCAGAATTAGGTGCCTTCAAAGGGTCTACTATCGAAATAATTCCATATAATTTAAAAAAAAATTATATGAAAATTTTGGGACTTTACATATCTCCCCCTTTTTTGGATTCACATACTCGTAAACTAGAAGAAGGATAAATAAAAAAATGGGGTCAATGAGAATGAATCTAAGCCTTCTGCCCCCATGTGCTCTCCTAGAGATTCTTGTGCTTCCACTGAATGTGCACTGGAGGAATCAAATGTCCTTAAAGTACCCGCTATTTTCAAAACTCTATCTCCGCTGGGAACTCCACAAATATCACCCCATCGTCAATTTCCAGGTTACCCCAGTCAATGACGTCTGATGGATCATTCTTGTAACTCCTCAGCTGTGACACATGAAAAAGATTGTACACTAGGAGAATCTTTGGGGGAAGAGCTAGGATGTATGCCACATCTCCAAATCATATAAGAACCTGGAAAGGTCTAATGAACCTTCAATATAATGTGCCTCCCTGGAAATATCACAGCAATCCCCATCAGGGTGAGACCTGAAGGAAAATATGGTCTACCTCCTCAAACACCAAGGGACTCTGCCACCTGTCAACATATGATTTCTACCTACTCTGTGTAGTCCTCGTCTTATCCTGGATGATTTTTACATTCTCAGTGCTATCCCGTACCAACTCTCACCCATGAGTGATGATTCCCATGGATCTATCCAGCATAGAGGTGTTCTACATAGATTCCCCTACAAGGCTTCAAACGGTTCCATGCCAATGGTGGAGTGATAGCTGTTGTTGTATGAAAAATCCACCATTGGAAGGTGGTACTCCCAACTATGACCAAAATCAAAGATTGAAGAAAAATACATGTTCTCTAAGGTATGTATGGTATGCTTTGTCTGGCTATCTGTCTGAAGGTGAAAGGCAGTTCTCAAGCGCAAATATGTCCCAAAATCCTCTAACAATCCCTTCCACAACTAGGATTTAATTTTTTGCATCATGGTCTGAGATAATTGACGAAGTCACTCTATGAAGCTTCACAATTTCATGGAGGTAGAGGAATCTGTAGCCCTCCATTGATCCCAACTTTCGGATAGGTAAAAAGTGATTCTACTTGGTGAGTCAGACAATGATCAACTAAAGATATTAGTGGCCCCTGGACATGTGTTGTAATCCTATCATGAAGACCATAAAGATAACATATCATTTCCACTCCAATACCTCAAGTGGTTGTGCTAAGCCTACTGGAACCTGATGCTCAGCCTTCACTTGTTGAAAAGTGAGGCATCATGAAATGAACTATTCCTCCTATTTCTTCATTCATGGCCATCAGTACTGATGTCTAAGGTCTTGATACATCTTATCAATGCCAGGATTTACCGCCCAAGGGGATTTATGGGACTCCCTCAACACCTCCTCCTATAACATCTTTGCTACTACAGTGCATCCTCTAAAGAGGATGATGTGCTGCCCACCTATTGAAAATCCATCAGGATCCTATATGAAGGATAACTAAGTAGGTCAGGCCTCGAAGTCAGCATCCACAAGATATGGCTCCCTATATCACTATAAGAGTGGGTATTGACAATCATTGACTAATGGTACGCTTCTACATCATCACCCATGAAGGATATCTATATCGTGGCTAACTGCTCCCTCGCCTCACTCAGCAGTTGTAGACCAGACCTCCTGGTGAGTGCGTATGCCACCTCTTTCCTCTTCATAGGAGTATAGACTATCTCAAATTCATATTTCTAGAGGAACTATAACCATACCCTCTCTATGAAGTACAGGTCCTTCTATGAGAATATATACTTGAGACTCTTGTGGTAAGAGAAGGAGGTAAACCATTCACCCATCAAGTAGTTCCACCACATATTCAAGGAAAAAACCACTACTGCTAACTCTAGGTTAGGGGTCTCTTAGATCTAATCATGTCGCCTTAACTTTTGTGATCCATAGGCGATCACCACATGCTCCTATATCAAGAGAAAACCTAGTCTGGTCCCCGATTTTTCACAGAAAACTACTTACCCAATGCACTCTTCATGTAGTCTCAAGATTGGGGAACTCATCAGTCTCTTCATCAACTCCTGAAAACTATATTAGCACTTCTACTTACACATGAAGGGATATACCTTCCATGTTAAGGATAATTAAGGTGATTCTACTCTAGAAAATACAAGCAAAAACTTATGATAGTATCCATCCAACCCCACGAAACACTGCACCTCAGTCATGGCTCTGGGTGGCTCCCAAGAAAGAACTGACTCTATCTTCATCAGATCCACTGCAAATCCAACCTATGAGATGATGTGTCCAATAAAGTGGACCTCCAAAATCTAGAACTATCACTTTGAGAGCATCCCAACAATATGGTGCTCTCAGAGTGTATCCAGGACTATCCGCATGTGTGTAGCATGCTCCTCTTCTAATGTCGAGTACACCAAGATGTCACCAATGAAGACTATGGCGAAACAGAAAAGTTAAGGCTAGAATATCCTATTCATGAGTCCCATGAACAGTATTCAGGCATTTATATTGCCAGAAAAAACCACAAAAATCTCATAGTGGGCATACAAGTATCTAAAGGTTGTCATTGGTATGTTGTCATCCCGTACCTGAAGATGATGATAGGCTGATTTGAGGTATATATTCGAGAACCACCTCGATCACATCATCTAATCTAATAGGTCATCAATCCAAGGCAGTATATAAATGTTCTTCAAAATCACCTTGTTTAGGTACTGGAAGTCCACACATAGACTAAAGATCCCATATGCCTTCATGGAAAACAACACTGGGGATGCCCATGGAGAAATGCTGGGCCTCACGAATCCCTTATCCTGCATGTCCTCTAACTATACCCTCAACTCACGAAGCTCTGCGGGAGCCATCCTATATTCCAGTGTGGTCATCAGTGTCATCCCGGGGTAAAGGTCAATGCTGAAGTCTACCTACCTATGAATATGTAGTCATAGAACATCCTCATGGAAGACATCCTCATACTCGTCCACCACTACATGAATGTTTTGGCTCCTCTCTTCCACCGCACCAAGGGTGAGGCTAGCCAATTGGTGAGCGATTAGAATAACCCTCCTCTGAGAAATTCCATCTTATACTGCAAATGGTTCCCTTCTCACCGGTGAAGGAAACCCTAGTCCCGTCCTCGTGGAAACACCACAATTTACACCTAATATAGTCGATCTGAGCATGGAATGTAGATAACCAGTCCATACCCAAGATGAAACTGTAAGGCTTAAACACCATTACATGGAGATCCCGACCGAAGCTCTCACATCCTAGAGTAAGCTCACACTACCAGAACTAGTTTGTAATCATAAAACCCCTCTTGTAGGTGTCTCTAATATTAAAGATCGAGCCAATGGCTCCACTGGAATCTCGGAGCCTCGAATGAGGCATGTGGCAAGGAAAGAGTGATGGGAACCTGTGTCTATTAGAACTAAAACAAATGTGTTGTAGAGAATATATTATGATAACGTAGAAGTAAAAAAGACAAATTTTTGTAGTAGTGGTTCGAACACACAACAATATATGTAACATTTTTGTCTCCAATGTATAGTCCTTAAAATTATTAATGAACTATACATGATAAATGATATATTTGAATAAAAATAGTTATAAAATATAAAATAAAACATCATATGTGAATGGGAAAAAACCTATGTAAATTTTGATTAATATATTTAGATTAATGGTGAAAATTGATCGACTGCAAACACACTTCTACCTCTAGAAATATCTATTTTGAATAAAATAAATAGACTGATATAATTATATTAAATCACAAAAAAATATTTAACAGATAAATAATGATCTGTAAAATAATTATTATATTTTAAATTATAATTTAATCATCTTATGAAAATAATAACTTCCTTTAGTAAATAAAATTAATAAATTATTTGTTGACTATAATCTAAAATATCCACTGAATTAATTTATCAAGATATTTATGCTAGTGAAATTATTTGAAAAATCATTGAAATATTTCAAAATTAAAATTATATAGATCATTGACTTTACACCAGTTTTCTTAATGTGAGGATATATCCAAAATTATTATTGAAAAAATACATCTTCTTCCAAACATAGAGTTTGAGAATGAGGAATTCAATACCTACATGATGATACATATGTTTGGTACATACCAAAAATTATGTACATGGTCATGTGGTTCCTTTACCATGGTTTGGTTCCCAACATGAGGTTACTTAATAAAATTTATGCTCTCAATCAAAACATTCAACTCAAATGTGGGGATCAAATCGTGGGGGAAGATATCAATGTTATATTACACTATAACTTTTTGAGAACAGATTCCAAACTTATTTAAAACATCAAGAATAATTTTCAGAATAAACTTTCACAAAAAATAAAATATTATTAGAGGACTAAGGAACCATCTATTATAGGAATAAATAATATAATTATTCATATATATATACACCTAAAATCTACTCAATGTACCTTTGTTAATAAAACAAATGAGGGTATTTGTGATCATTATAATCCATGATAAATTAATGAGCAATTGTTGGATAAACATCCATATTCACAAAAATATCATACTTTTTGTGGGTCAAAGAACCCATAAACCATAAACCATAAACCATAAAACAAGGAAATAAAATTACACAAAAAGGTTTGTAACAAATATTAATAAATGGATAATATTAAATCTTATTCATAAAATTTTTGTTTATCTAGAGTTCTCATAGAATAATGGAATAAATAGAATTTATAGTTCTTTAAAATATAATATTTATCTTGAATTATCTATCTTTTAAGATAAAACATTATTTATAAAAATAGAATATAAATATTTCATTTTTTTCATAACACTATATAGGAATGTTTCTTAATACAAAAAATGATAGAATTATAAATATGGATAGAAGGATTATAAATAAAAATAAATAACAAACATAAAAGATATATATAATATAAAATAACAAAATTATTTCATTTTTATGAATAATTTCATATTACATTAAATACACCTCAAGGGAAAAATGATTAAGGTTTAAGGTGAATGGATTAGGTGGTAGTAGGTTTAGGATCTTTAGAGAAAGAATTAGAGGTTAAGGAATCTCTAAGAGTCTGGGGAATAACCATTAGATCCTCTATCATCTCTTTTAATATTTTTTTGAATGGTCTAACCCACTCTCTAATCCACTTATTTGAGTCTTGAGTAACATTTTACACTTCCACCTATTTAACCTTAAGAAATTTTAAAACGACTTGGAAGACTAAAGTTACTTATCCATCATTATTTCCATCTAGTTAAGAAACACTCTGAACCCTGGTTCTAAAAATTTCATTATTTCAAATAGATAATTATAACTATCTAACGGTGTGTCGAGGAATACTATCACAGTGTAAACATTGAATTTTATCATCCTTGGAAGATAGATCATCATAGAGAAGCTACAACCTTCCTAACACAACCCTATATCTGGATCCACCAAACATGGATGTTCTTTCCCAGATATATGTTACTCTTACATACTCAAAATAATTAAACAAAAACATTTTCAAGTAATTAAAATCATTCATAGAAAAAATATCACCTCTCTGATTTCAAATTTGGAGAGTTATATCCCTCTTAAAAGCACCAAAATCATTTTTTGGAAATTGATCTTTCCTTCAAACTCTATTATTGAACCTATAAGTACTAATATTATTTTTTGTGAATATATGAACTTTTTAACTTATCAATATAATTCTTATAATTTTTATTCTCTCTTTGAATCTTGATAAATTCACCTCTTAAAATTTTGAAATTTGAAACCATATATATAGTAAAAGAGTGGGTTTGGGCCTGAAAATATGATTTATCAGAATATAATGATTCCTTATCAGAAAAATAACATGTAAGGATGAGTATATACATACTCATAATGAAATATATAAAACCACGATGGTTAAAATAGAGTAAAAATATTCATCTCTTGTCATGAA
Organism: Viscum album; assembly: GCA_963277665.1. Taxonomy (NCBI): domain Eukaryota; kingdom Viridiplantae; phylum Streptophyta; class Magnoliopsida; order Santalales; family Viscaceae; genus Viscum; species Viscum album. Next base: position 1,325,219,273 of record OY728139.1, on the reverse strand, counting down.
CTAAGATGGGATTCCATCCAACCCAACACCCTACCTAATCTGTGGCATGGTTTGAAGGACATTTCTGATCGCCACAGGCAGGAAACTAGTGCATGGGTATCAATAATATACTTTAATAATGACTTCAGCCATTTATATAATCATAAAAAAACAAACATAAATAAGAATCACAAAACTGATAAACAAAACCAAATTGGATACAAAAAGTTTTATATTTAAAGTTAAACAAATTTAACTAAAACCCAAAGTACAACATTGTAAAGGGAACACCATAACTATCCCAAAAACCTCCACATAAAAAGAGGGACATCACCCTCAAGCCACCACCATCAAAACCTACAAGGATATGGAATTCTAGCAACTAGATCCACCATCACCATAACGATACATCTTTCCTTTACCTAGGGTATACATAAAAAAGTATACACACACCAAACGGTGTGTGTAAGGTGTTAGCCAAATCCCTGTAGGATGATACCCAAAAGAAATATTCCAATATATAAAATTATAAGACAAATAAACAATAAATTTACAATAATAACATTAAAAACCTTTTGTAAGAAACTATTTAAAAGAAAATTTCCATAAGAATTACTTTTAAGGAAAATAATTTTCACAATAAGATTTCTTGAAATAAAAATGCACACATGGTATACCATATGTATAAGGATCGCAATTCCTCGTATGAGTATTGTTTTAGAAGGGATAATCATTTAAAAACCCTACAAGAAACTATCATAAGTGGGACTCCATGAACCTCGTACCATGTGATCAAAATCCTCCAACTAAACTACCAACAACGTTCCCGTAAACAAGACACAAGAGGGAAACACATCCCAAGGACTAGTGGACTCCAAATAAAAGCCAATACCAATAGAATTCCAATGCATGATCCCCTAGAGGGGATCCCATCCAAAGGGCCTAGTGGTCTCTGACCATATCAAATTTTTAGATATTGTTGTATTATTCAATCATGTTAGAATAATCTAGGCCTAATCAAATAAAATACTAGTTATAGTTCACCCACCTAGATACCAGAGATTCCCTTTTTGTGCATACGTTCTGTAACGACCCAAATTTTTTCAATAGAAAATTCCCTTCTTATATCTATGTCATAAAAACACAAAATAATGAACTACTAAGTGATAAGTGACCTTTAAACATAATTTTGTCACCCCTATGTTTGGAATTTTAAACATCCGACATACACGGTTGTGTTCAAGACAGTTTTTGGAGTCTAATGAAACAAAAATAATTTTTGGTGAATAGTAACCTACCCTTATGAATAGTAACCTACCCTTATGAACAGTAATATGTCCCTTATAAATAGTAAATAAGAGTGAAATTACCTATGAATAATAAAATAAAATTTAGACATCTTAGAAAGTGACAATTTGACCTCAGTAAACGTTTTTGGTATTTTATAAGTCATAAATAATTAATTATAATTAATTAATTAATTTAAAAGAATATTTATTTTCTTTTAATTAATTAATAAATTATTGAATCAATTTATAATTGTTTTTAGATAATTTTATAAGACCCTACGTAATTTTTGAAAGAACTATAAATTCAGTTTTAATCTTAAAAACTGTTTTTTTAAGTAAATTATGATTTTTATTAATTATTAAATTAATAATATTTAGAAAATTATTTTTGAAAAATGGAAATCATTTTTGGATTCTACACGTTGAAAAATGGTAGGGGTAAACTTTTGGGTTTATTCTGAAATACTTCAATTTTCGAGTGAATAGTAAAAAATACAGTTTTTCGCATAATCGGTGTACACAAAATTGCATCATTAATGATGTAATAATGACATAAACATTATAGAACTTTAGTTTCGGCCAAAACATATTAAATTTCATAAATTGTTCCTTGAAATACAATAAATCCAATTGTCAAACCTAAAAAGAACTTTCCAAAGCCTAAAGTCAAAAGGTGATTTCTTAAAGTGTCTTTTTCTCTTTCTTTCACTTTCCTTTTTAATAAATTAATGAATTCGACTTATAAAGAAGAGTTAAAGCCTAAAAATAATTTTATTATATTTATATATGATTTAGGATGTCAAAAAACTACTATTACAAGTCTAACTCTTGATATATTATTTTATTTAATATTTTATGCCAAAAACACCCCCCTTCTCATGTATAAATAAGCCCTCCCCCTCCTCTTTCCAAACCACACCTCTCAAGCTTCAAGCATTGTCTAAGCTCTGCCCAATAATCTTCCCTAGACTCTCCCCACGTCCCAGAGCTCCTGGTCTCATCAAAAGACCAAGCTTAGGCCCTTTAGGAGGTTCTCAAGAGGATGATCCAAAAAGTGATTTCTCTCCCTCTTCTCCTTTAATTTTTCCTTTCAAGTTCAAGTTCCTTTCTTAATCTCTCCCTACCTATCTTCATCCAAACTTTTTTTTAACTCCAGTAATATACATATACTGTAATATTATGATTCTAATGGTATATTATATCACCCCACACACTTTCCCTCTTCCTTTTATTTTATTAAAGAAAACGTTGTTCATGTGGTGATAATTTATCACCTTCAAAAACAACATGCTCTCTTCTTCCATTTATACCTTCAATCTGGTCATGAAACCATTTTTATGGTTGAACCAGAATTTTTTATGTGTATTATGTTCTATTTTATGTTCTGGAAATAACTATGGCCATACTACTAAGTGAAAAGTTAAAATGAGTTGGTTGTGATCCAAAAACCGCTCAAATTAGCATAAATAATCTTCATTTAATTATTATCTATTGATTCAGCCACATGGATCTAATATAACTCATTATAAAATCATTCAAGCTTCTGTAATATCATTAATTACTTGTAATATCAGTTCTGTATGTTTACCCATGATCTACCCAAACATCAAATTAAGAATACAAGTGGACCACTCAAGAAAACCATGAAAACGAACATCCCCGATCAATGTTTTTAAACTCTACATGTCATAAAAAGGAACATAATATTAAATAATGAAACTAGAATGAACCCTATTAATGTATAAAAGGTTCTGGTATTTTTAATTAATTAATATAATGTCATTATATAGGACATTAAAGAGAAGGAGGCATTCCAGTACAAGCTAAGGGGAAATCTCGAACCCAATTTTCTTCCTTCGGGTTCTCCCTCTTTCACTCCATTTTTGATATGCTTACTCCTAAAAGGTCTTTTTTTCATCTTTTCCTTTACTTTAATGGGATATACATGTTTGTCACTGGTTTTTATGTCCATCAAAATGTTTTTCAAAAGAATTCTTCTTTCAAGATCTCACCTTTTACCTCTCATTCAAGGTTGATGGTTCTTATATCAAATATGTTGTTCCCTCTTCCTTTTGGGAACCCAAAGCTTATGAATGTGTTATTATGAGATGAAACCCATTCCTTTACATGAGTTATTTATATACATGTTTGATATGTGTTTTATGTGTCAATCATGATAGTGATAATGTTATGATGTGACGGGTGCACCCGGAATTATATAGCGCAATATGAATGTTTAAATGTGACGGGTGCGCCCGGAATTATATAGCGCTCCAATGCATTGGGTAAAGTGATGAATCTCATGATTAAGTGTGAAATGATGCGTGAACATGATGCTAGCTTTGTTCACAAGTATGTGTGGAAGTTAACCACTAAGACATGATGTTTCATTTTTATGCTTTGCCACATTTCAAGTTTATTGTTTATGCTCCTCTCATGTTCGAGATCTTCTTCCTATGTCATGAATATGATCACCCCATACTATATTGTTCTTATCTATCCTCTTACTGGGATTTTAGCTCACCACTTTTGATTTATATCCTCTGGTGGCTACATGTACTAAGGAGAGGACAAGTGCTACTAAGAAGCTATAGAAGAAGAGATTAAATGAATTTTTATGCTTGATGTTGTACTTGTTATGTGTAGTCCTAGTTTTTCCAAGACACTAAACGTCTGGATCCTCCATGTGTAATACTATTATGTTTTTTATCTTTGAAATGATGTAATAGTAATGTATGAAAAGGCCAGGTCTCTATAGTTGGTATCAGAGGAAAGGTTTAGTTAATTTGGGAATTAGGATTAGTGAACCCTAAAGAAAACCTCTAGCATGAGACTAAGTACAAATATGCACACAAGGATATTTACCTAGGGATCCCATATGTTATGTTTTTGGTATAATTGTTTAAAATGATAAGATATTCATGACTTGTTTACTTATGTTTTGTCCTAACCTTTTCTATTTTAGAAAATGGTGGGAACGAGGTGAGGTAATGAAGGAGAAGTACCCTCACCTGTTTGTGTGAAGTGAAATTTCGGGGGCGAAATTTCTTAAGGGGGGAAGAATGTAAGGACCCAAAGTTTTTCAAAGGAAAATTACCTTATTATATCTATGTCATAAAAACAGAAAATAATGAACTACTAAGTGATAAGTGACCTTTAAACATAATTTTGTCACCCCTATGTTTGGAATTTTAAAAATCTGACATACACGGTTGTGTTCAAGACAGTTTTTGGAGTCTAATGAAACAAAAATAATTTTTGTTGAATAGTAACCTACCCTTATGAATAGTAACCTGCCCTTATGAACAGTAATATGACCCTTATAAATAGTAAATAAGAGTAACATTAACTATGAATAATAAAATAAAATTTAGACATATTAGAAAGTGACAATTTGACCTCAGTAAACGTTTTTGGTATTTTATAAGTCATAAATAATTAATTATAATTAATTAACTAATTTACAAGAATATTTATTTTCCTGTAATTTATTAATAAATTATTGAATCAATTTATAATAGTTTTTAGATAATTTTATAAGACCCTACGTAATTTTTTAAAGAACTATAAATTCAGTTTTAATCTTAAAAACTGTTTTTTTTAGTAAATTATGATTTTTATTAATTATTAAATTAATAATATTTAGAAAATTATTTTTTAAAAATGTACATCATTTTTGGATTATACACGTTGAAAAATGGTAGGGGTAAACTTTTGGGTTTATTTTTAAATACTTCAATTTTCGGGTGAATAGTAGAAAATACAGTTTTTCGCATAATCGGTGTACACAAAATTGCATCATTAATAAAGTAATGATGACATAAACATTCTAGAACTTTATTTTTGGCCAAAACATATTAAATTTTATAAATTGTTCCTTGAAATACAATAAATCCAATTGTCAAACCTAAAAATAACTTTCCAAAGCCTAAAGTCAAAAGGTGATTTCTTAAAGTGTCTTTTTCTCTTTCTTTCACTTTCCTTTTTAATAAATTAATGAATTCGACTTATAAAGAAGAGTTAAAGCCTAAAACGAATTTTATTATATTGATATATGATTTAGGATGTCAAAAAAATACTATTACAAGTCTAACTCTTGATATATTATTTTATTTAATATTTTATGCCAAAAACACCTCCCTCCTCATGTATAAATAAGCCCCCCTCCTCTTGCCAAACCACACCTCTCAAGATTCAAGCATTGTCTAAGCTCTGCCCAATAATCTTCCCTAGACTCTCCCCACGTCAAAGAGCTCCTGGTATCATCAGAAGACCAAGCTTAGGCCCTTAAGGAGGTTCTCAAGAGGAGGACCCAAAAGGTGATTTCTCTCCCTCTTCTCCTTTAATTTTTCCTTTCAAGTTCAACTTCCATTCTTAATCTCTCCCAACCTATCTTCATCCAAAATTTTTCATAACTCCAGTAATATAAATATACTGTAATATTATGATTCTAATGGTATATTATATCTCCCCACACCCTTTCCCTCTTCCTTTTATTTTATTAAAGAGAACGTTGTTCATGTGGTGATAATTTATCACCTTCAAAAACAACATTCTCTCTTCTTCCATTTATACCTTCAATCTGGTCATGAAACCATTTTTATGGTTTAAACAGAATGTTTTATATGTATTATGTTCTATTTTAAGTTCTGGAAATATCCTATGGCCATACTACTAAGTGAAAAGTTAAAATGAGTTGGTTGTGATCCAAAAACCGCTCAAATTAGCCCAAACAATCTTCATTTAAATCTTATCTAATGATTCAGCCACATGGATCTAATATAACTCATTATAAAATCATTCAAGCTTCTGTAATATCATTAATTACATGTAATATCAGTTCTGGATGTTTACCCATGATCTACCCAAACATCAAATTAAGAATACAAGTGGACCGCTCAAGAAAACCATGAAAACGAACATCCCCGATCAATGTTTTCAAACTCTATAAGTCATCCAAAGGAACATAATATGAAATAATGAAACCAGAATGAACCCTATTAATGTATAAAAGGTTCTGGTATTTCTAATTAATTAATATAATGTCATTATATAGGACATTAAAGAGAAGGAGGCATTCAAGTACAAGGTAAGGGGAAATCTCAAACCCAATTTTCTTCCTTCGGGTTCTCCCTATTTCACTCCATTTTTGATATGGTTACTCCTCAAAGGTCTTTTTTAATATTTTCCTTTACTTTTATGGGATATAAATGTTTTTCACTGGTTTTTATGTCCATCAAAATGTTTTTCAAAACAACTCTTCCTTCAAGATCTCACCTTTTACCTCTCATTCAAGGTAGATGGTTCTTATATCAAGTATGTTCTTCCCTCTTCCTTTTGGGAACCCAAAGATTATGAATGTGTTATTATGAGATGAAACCCATTCCATTCCATGGGTTATTTATGTACATGTTTGATATGTGTTCAATGTGGCAAGCCTGATAGTGATAATGTTATGATGTGACGGGTGCACCCGGAATTATATAGCGCAATATGAATGTTTAAATGTGACGGGTGCGCCCGGAATAATATAGCACTACAATGCATTGGGTAAAGAGATGAATCTCATGAGTAAGTGTGAAATGATGTGTGAACATGATGCTATCTTTGTTCACAAGTATGTGTGGTAGTTAACTACTAAGACATGATGTTTCATTTTTAAGCTTTGCCACATTTCAAGTTTATTGTTTATGCTCCTCTCATGTTCGAGATCTTCTTCCTATGTCATGAATATGCTCACCCCATTCTATATTGTTCTTATCTATCCTCTTACTAGGATTTTAGCTCACCCCTTTTGATGTATATCCTCAGGTGGCTACATCTACTAAGAAGAGGACAAGTGATACTAAGATGCTATATAAGAAGAGATTAAATGAATTTTTATGCTTGATGTTGTACTTGTTATGTGTAGTCCTAGTTTTCCCAAGACACCAAACCTCTAGATCCTCCATGTGTAATACTATTATGTTGTTTATCTTTGAAATGATGTAAGAGTAATGTATGAAAAGGCCGGGTCGCTATACGTTCCATTTCAAAAATTACACAAAACATTACATTCACATAAACATTCTAAGAATCATAAGAAAATTATGAAATCACCATTTTCACATTGTCACATTGATGTATCGATAAAAACCAAAAAGAAACCACCATTATCCATAAAATACCACTTTCATTTCTCATGTACATTAAAATAATTTTGGAAACACATTACACTTCATTTTCAAAATCACATTCACAATTTAAAGATGCATTAAAGTTGTAAATCAAGGAAGAAGACATGAATTTTTTTTAATTCTCTTCAAAAATCAACTTTGAACACATTCTCACCTTCAATATCTATGAAAAAACATTCCTCAACTTTCAAACAAGGCATAAAACAGTTTCATGAAGCACCAAAAAAATAACACACAAAAAATAACCATTTTACTTTAGAAAATCTATTTTAATCACATATGCCTCTCAAAACCATTCAAAAACATGTTTTCACCATAGAAATAATCCATAGAACACTTTCTAGAAATCAATAAATCATGTCAAAATCATCTAATAATATAAAATAATTCAACCACCTACCTATCACTTGGATACTTTTGGAAATTGGTGTGAAATCACAACCTCAACACCATAAGACACTATAAAGGAAGTATCTAAAAATAACCATCATGATTTTACCCAAAAACATAAGATCAAACACTCCCTAGGTTAGACACCCCATTAGAAAATAAGAATTCAATAAAGATGGAAGAGAAACCATATAATAAAGAAGAAATCATGAGAAAGAACACATAAATTATGATTCCTAGAAGTTACCACAACAAAACAAACCAAGGATTGGAGTTCAAGGAGTATAATAATTCTTGGAGTAGGCTATCATGGATGTAAATCTCGAATGGGGTGGAATAACAGAGATTTAGGGTTGAAATAGAAGAGGATAAATGGTTAATTATAACTTTTAAATTAATTAGACAAGTCTCATGTGTTTCCCTCACTATTTTCCAAACCGTTTTGCAACCATGCACCCATCACTATACAAGAGGGACATGCCACATGGTTATCCTACACAGTTTGAAAAATCATGCACCTACCATGCAATCGCCACTATCTAAAACCAATATCCACATGGTGTCCTGGGAAAGGGTGCATGATTTCCCCTAACTGTGTTCCAACCATGTTCCACTTATTCCAAACCCAAAATCACAATTTTCACCAAATACTAAAGGGAATACTAAGTGATAAAATCTATAAAAATATCACTCAAAATAAAAATAATGGATATGACAATTCTCCCACCCATGAAAAATTTACACAACCGGAAAGTCACTCCAATGATTAATCAGGGGACAAGAATTGATAATGCTCCTCGACCCTGGAATTTTGATCCCAAGTCTCATGCACATCATTACCATGATGCAAAAAAATTATACTAACAGAATTGACTTCCCAAAAACAATGTTTCCAAATAATCCACAATCTGCACTGATAGCTTAAACATAGAAAAATCAATATCCAAATCCAACTCCTCCCAATTCAACACATGGGAAAGTTCTATAATTTACTTATTAAGTCGAGAGACATGAACCATTTCAGGAATTTGTGCCAACTAAGAGGTAAAATATAACCTGTATTTTACTTTACTAAATCTATCATTAATTTAAAATTGTCTGACATTCCTCAGCATTAGCTTCCCTTGCATACCCAAATGACGATGACCCAATCCAGGTGCCACTATTAGGAACACCCTGTCTCCCATAGAAAACTCCAAAAATCGATGCCTTTGATTGACATAGGAATTACGGTGGATCTATACCATCAATAAATTATACCCGATCAATATAACTTTATAAAACATTTCTTACACCAGGCTTGGTCCCAACAATGAGTTTTACCCACCTCAACCCAACACAAAGGTGACCGATAAGGACAACCATAAAGCACATAAATAGGTGTTATACGAATCAAGGATTGGTAACTCTTGTTATATGAAAAATAAAAAAATAAAAAATGGATATCCCACAAAACTATTAAATCCAAAACAAATTCCGGAAGAATATCTTCCAAGATCTGATTCACCCGTATAGTCTGACCTTCTGTTTGTGGATGGTATGTGATACTCAACATAACATGCAACCCCATTTCTTTATAAATACCATCCTCAAAACAATAGGTAAACCATCGGTCCATATATAATATAATTTTCAATGACACGCAATGAATCCTCATGACCTCCTGAACATACAACCTACCCAGCTCATCCATCTTGGATGAATCATTCATTGGAATGAAATGGAATGATTTGGTTAAATGGTCAATAACTACCCAAATATAATTCCTTCCCTAGGGTGTATGAGGTAATCCAAAAATAAAATCCATTGCGATCTTATCCCACTTATTGGTAGGAATTAGTAGTTGTTGAAGAAAACCAAAGGGCCTTTGGGGATATGCTTTAACCTGCTGACATTTATAATACCATGATACAAAGTTAGCTACATCCTCCCTTATACTTGGTCACTTGAACTACTGACACACATCATAGAAAATTTTAGTGGTATTGGGATGAATGACCCACGGGGACTGGTGGCTATCCTACATCACCACCTTCCTCCGTAATAATTGAACCAAAAAGCGACCTATAAAGAACTAAAATCTCTCAGAGGAAAATGAACGATCACAAGGAACCTACCGACCATTTATGAATTTCATAGAATACTGAAACATCTCATCACTTAGCTTCTCTTTTCGAATCCATTATAGATGGGACGATGTCTTCTGAACATTGGACAAGAAAGAACCTCCACTTTGATCCTTGGCCTCTAGGTGAAACTAGGAAAAAAGACCCATAAGATTCAACTCATCACTGGACATTCTCAATGATTTCACAAGAACCTTCCAACTCAACTCATTTAAAACTACTTCTCCTTTACCTGGAGTATACAAGATATCTAAATCAATTCCATGAAGGTACTCAACCCATAAACGATGCCTTAAATAGAAATATTTTTGGGAGAAAATGCAGGTCAATATCCTATGATATGAAAAGGTTATCAATTCAGGGAAAAGGTTATTTTTTATTGATAATTACCTTATTTAGATTTCGATGATCAATAGAAAACCAGAGATATCCATCATCCTTCTTTTCAAGTAACAATGGGGAGGTCCAAGGAGAGATGCTTAGGTGAATGGATCCTTTGGATTCAAAATCATCTACTTGTACCTTTAATCCCCTCAACTTTGTGGGGGATATATGATATAAGGGACAAGATATCAGCTGCATTCCTAACACCAATAAGGAAATCCACATCCTGCTATGAAGGAAAACCTAAAAAATCATATTGAAAAACCTATGAGAACTTATATTCAACAGGAGTTAATCCACACATAGGAGAACCATAATTTTTATCCAACATGAGAGATGAGATCTGGTAAACCATGTTTCCCAATTCCAAAAGTGGAGGTCCAACATGTCCCAACCGATGATCTCATTCACCTTAAAAAAATAATGTACTTCCATCTGCTTCCAAAAAATTCACTGGGCACCTATAAATGCACCTTATAGTCCATACAAATGATCATGAAAAATAGTTCCATCTACAAAACTATAAAATACAATTCAAGCTCGACCCCAGACATGGTAAGTGCATATGACAGACACCTGAAACCCTAATCTCACTTCATACCAAGCAGCATCACTAATTCCCTCACATGTGGAATACGATCGGTTGGTAATTTTAACAAATCCCCAAAATAAGAATAAAGAAAAGAAGATGACGCACAAGTATCACACTATACAAAAACTAGTGATTATGCAATAAGAATGGAACATCAAACTTTCATAGTCATTGCATCCAATTCAGGTAGTGATCGATCCATAGCATGAAGTTTCCTCATCTCATTATGACCCTGAGGAAAACCAACAACCCACCGATCTTCCCTAAACTACCTATTCCAAGAACAAGATCCAACCCTGCGTCCATTACCTTTGAAACAAGAGCCAATTTCTTTAGATGGTTTTGACTGGGATGACATCCCTCTAGAAGCTACAGATCCTGAACCACTTTGATATGGGCGTGAAACATCGCAAAATCACTGCAGGTTCCACATATCTCCAAATCAATGGCATAGAATATGTGGGGATAAACATGTAGATCAATTGTTCCCTTCCTTCCTACATTGATGGCAGATGACTGACCCAACATTAGAAGCCATAGATAAATACATTTGGGAAGGATGGACGTAACTAACACCTCCCTTCCTTCCATTCTAATCCCACTTCAACTTATTATCAGATCAACTGACACCACCCATAGCCGACACTAATCCATAGAAGATAGAATTTACTCCATGATAAATTTAGACATTAATGGCACTATCGACCACCTCAACATATGTTTTAATATTTAATAAGAAAAATTGAGATCTGATTTTTGGTTTCAATCCCAATTCAATCATTTGAGTCTGCCCCTGCTCATTAGAAACCACATCGGGTGCGTACCGAAGCATCTCATCAAAATTGTTAGCATATTCCATCAAGGAACAGTCACCTTGATGACGATTAAAAAATTACAGGGACTTGTAGAGGGACAAAATCTAAGGAAAATACTTCTCATTAAATACATCTTTGAAATATTTCCAACCCATCTGCTTGTGCTTTCCAACTTTCCCCACTATGTCCCACCACTTCTGACTATGAACTTCCAACAAGAATGAAGCACACTTCACCCTAACTGCCTCAAAAGTATCAAGAAACTCAAACATAATCTCTAGGTTATCAAGATACCCCTATAATTCATGAGTTCTCATGCTACCTCAGAATGAAGGAGTTTTTTTTAGGAAGTTATGAGCCTTTTACTTTCTAAGACCTGGTTTGGTATCCACAACATGAGCAGGATGAGAGCCTGCTCAATGACCCAAAGATTGTATAACCCTAACAACAACTTCCACTAGTCTCTTATTAATTAGATTGGAAGAGAATGGTCTGGCCTCTTCCCATGGTTTCATAGGAGGTATATGAGGAGGAATCTTGGTATATCAATCAACAACAACAATAAGAAACCATCAATACCTCATTCTAATAATTTTCAGCAATGTCAAAAAATCTTAAACACTTTCATTAATAAAAAAACCACATCCAACATAATAATAAGAAAAACCAAACCGCACCAAACCGCACCACTCCCACCCATTATCCATATACAGTCTATATCTTGTACATCTCACCTGGAAGAGAAGTCAAACCAGATTTCTTGACATCCCATGGAGACTCATGTCTTGTAATGAGGTGTGTTGAACATAAACCCAAATCATAACCAGAACCTCAATCCCTGATAATAGAAGATTAATTATATCCTAAATCTTCCCAAATAACTTGACCAAAAATGATCCTGACCTACTCTGGTACCATTTTTTCATGAACCCAGCTGCGATTCCATCCAACCTAACACCCAATTTGTTCTATGGCTTGGATTTATGGGAATCACATATCCCCATGGGCTGTAAAATAGTCCTTGTGTATCAAAAATACACTTTATAAATTATTTCACCCATTTATATAATCATACACAACCCAAAAGAATAATAAACACATTACTGATAACTATAACCAAATGGGATAGAAAAATTTTCAAATTCAATGTTTTACAACTTTAACCAAAAATGAAAGTAAAACAATAGAAATGTAAAAAAAACTATCCCAAAAGCCACAACAAAATAAGAGGTACATCACCCTCAAGTCACCACCATCAACACATGGAAGGATTTGAAACACTAATAACTAGTTCCATCATAACCATCATGATACTTCTTTCCATTACCTAGGGCATACATAATGAAGTCTACATACACACAAGGCTATATGTAGGATGTGATCCAAAGCCCAGTAAAATTCCAACCAAAAGAAATAATTCATGTCATAACATTCGAAGACAAATCAATATTCACTTTACCACAAGAATATTTGAAACTTATTATTTGAAAACATTATAAATAAAATTTTCTCATGAATTTTTGTAAGGAAAACCTTTTTCACAATAATCTTAATTGAAATAAAAATGTACACAAAGTCTAACGTATTGTAACACCCCGAGATTTTATAAAAAAATATTCTTTTTAATTTTATTAATGTCTTGTGTTGTACGCTACTCCAAAAGGAGCTTGCACAACACACATCCTTGACTTGCCTTGCATTACACGCAATCGCGACCTTCCTCGATAGCGTGTGTAGTACGCAATACCGAGTTTCACTAAACAACGATATGCTGTTAAAATATTATTATAACTAGCAGTTATAACCACCTTTTAAAATTTTAGAAATTTTAGCTCTCAAAATGGACTTCATTTTTGGATTCGGAGTATCGAATTTAGCCTAAGATGAAATTTTGGTACTTTTCGGATAACTTTCATATTCTGATGAATAGTGAAAGTTACTAAATTATAATTAAAAACAACTTTTTTAATCGAAATAATTAATAGTGATAAATCATTAATTTGAGTGGTTTTAAAGTATATTTAGAATATATTTTTACAATTTAATACAATGTTGGTCATTGGATGTAATTTCTCATTTAAACCAGATATAAACAAGTGTCAATCTTTTGATAGATATTGTTTCTTAAAAACACGCTATTTGTTTTAACAGTGGGATTTAAATATAAAATTAATTAATGTAACTTCTATGTTATGAATTTGGTAAAATAGACTTCATTTTTGAATTCGGAATATGAAATATATCTTAGGATGAAATTTTGGCATTGTTCTGAAAAACATCAATTTTTGATGAATAGTGAAACCACTAAGTGGTAGGTTAAAAACTGAATTTTGCATAAAACTTAATTTTACCTCTTATGTGAATGGAATTTCAAAAATCCGACAAACACGGTTAATATCAAGGACTAAAATGTGGTTCAATGAGATGAAAATAATTTTTGGTGAATAGTAACTTTTTACTTTTTTTTACCACGGTTAATAGTAAATAGGGTAACTAAAGGTAAATATGATATTACTATTACCCTAACACATTTTCTAATTCTATTGGACAAGTGTATCTCGACCAAAAACAACCTTAAGTGTAAAATATTATCATTTAGGACCACTTGGATTAGATTAGGACATTTATTATTATTTAATTCAAAGAAGAGTTAAAAGAGTTAAAATCAAAGTTTATTTACTAAAACATTTTTAAATTAGGGTTGTACATAAGATAAATTCGATTGTAAATATTAATTAGAAAGATAAAACGATTTCCTACATAATGGTATTTTATTTTTAATTTTTAGACATCAAATAATTTAATTTATTTATGACACAACGAAGATGCAGTAATTACCCTTTTAAGGAAATATTAACATAATTGATGTTATAAATACCAAAATAAATATAATTTGAGACTTTTTATGAATTCCACTAATTTTCTAGGTTACTATGATATATTAGTGTTGATTTAATCAACTTGGTTCGAACATATAATTCTGTTATGACTTTCACAAAAATCATATATCAAATAGTGTCAAAATTGACACAAAATAGTTTTTAAATCAAATATTATATTATTAATTGTTATTTTATTCCTAAAAATCTAAGGTTCGGCCAAATGACTTATATAAGGATATATATATTAATAATAAACAATTTGGGGTTCGTTTGGCATGTTATAGTAAGTGTATTAACCATATAGTGTAAGAAAACAAAAAGACACGGTAAAAGTTAAATTATTTAACTTAGAGTTAAATCTAATTGATAAGGTTAAAATAATAACCTAAACTTGTATAAATCCTATTGGTTGATAGGATTTCGACCCATACCCACTTTAGCTTCGAAATAAGCCCCTTTGGAACCATTATAAACTGATTTTGACTTTAATATAAAATAATATTTTGAGATATTCCTAAGGTGCCCCTCTCCTCCCTTATAAAAGGACACCCCCCCTCCTCCTCACACCAATTTGAGCACTCAAGCTCGGCCAAACCCTGCCAAAATCCCTTCTCCACTTCCCTAGAATAATCCTAGAGGTTCTGGTCTTCCTCAAAGACCAATTTTAGTGCCCTAAGAGGAGGTCTCAAAGAGGCGCTTCAAAGAAGAGGTAATTTCCGTTACCAATTCTTTCACCTTTATTTCTTCTTCCACTTCTTCTTCTTATGTTGTTTCATTATGAAGTAATAACATCAGTATCACTAATATACTGATATGTTATTATAAGTATGAAACAATCCTAATTCACCATCTATCCATCCTATGGAAAACAAAATCACCGCGCGTGCGTACGTACGGAATACCGTCTCCACGCCGTGGTGTAATCTATTTTCCACCACCACCTTAATAGGATGGTTATAATGGTGTAATGAGTAACTATATATGATTATTATAAATCGATATTGATACTGAAATAGTCTACATACACTTCAACACAATTCCACGACCATGGGAACGATATCATCGCTCGTGCGTACGTACGGACTACCGTCTCCACGACGCGATGAGATTCATTCTCAATGATTAACCATTCATGAATGATTATAAAGTATATATAATAAGTAATAATGAAATATATGACATAATAATGATACTGGATTTATGTATATTTATATGTATGTCATCTACTTACTTCCATTCAAGACAATAAGGAAAGAAAAACAGCGTTCAAGCGTACGTACGGACTACCGTCTCCATGAACGGTGTTTTTCATTTCATTTATCTATCTATTATATATATATATATATATATACTGAATATATATGATATATAAATCATATTTTATATTCTGGAAGTAAGTAAATCATGATATAAGTAATAATAATGTCAATAACAACAAGTCAAAACACCTACGATAAATGAAACAATTTTACCCAAAACGCTCTTTAACAAGGAATTTACAAAAGAACGGGTAAAATAAAGTAATAAGTGAACCATATATGATATCATAACAATTAGTATGATTATGGAATAAGTCAATGACATTATTTAAATCATTATATAGGAGGTTCGGACACTTACGAAGCAAATCGGACCTAAGGTAAGGGAAATATCACAATCTCATTTTTATCCGAGATTGTTTATACTTTGGTATTTACTGGGGTGTATTTTATCATCCACATCCATGTTCCCTCAATATTTAATATTGTTTCCATCCACTTACAATATTTTAAAGCCAATTTTACCCTTCGGTGAGTTTTTAGTAAAGAATATGAAAGGAATCTTTTGTCGTTTTTTTCATACGAGGTACTTTTTGACTTTTCCGACAAAAGTACGAAGAATGTTTTTTTAACTTATACGACATGAATGGATTTTTAAAACATTATTTCCAAGAAGCTTCCTTTACAAGTTTTCAAGTTTATTTTTAATCAACTTCTTTTAGTTTATAATTGTATGACATATTAAGAAAAGAAAAGTGTTTTTGAAGAAGAAAGGATATTTTCCTCAAGAATGGTGTTCAAGTGTTTTATCAAAATTATTTTCCATCTAAGATAATAAAGGGTTCTGTTTTTATCCCTTTAATTACATTGATTTGATTATGTTGTGAGGGAATTATTTTTATGAAGTCATTTACCTTATATGGTTTGTTTTATGATGTCATGATGTTTCAAGAATCCCATTTTTGTTACATGTGTTATGTGATGATGTATGATTTATGATTATGTGGCACACATAAGAAAGGATTCATTATAAGATGGGTGGGACCTATATCTCCCTCCAATGCATTGGGTAAAGATTTTATATCTCATGAGATAGACATGGTTGGAATGGTAGGTTATACCGGTTCAGTGAAACAGGACTGAAACGAGGGTTACTCGATTCAGAAAGGGACTTTGTCCACTAAGATAGTCTTGGCAATGAGTCTTGACTAAAAAGAAATGATTCTCTATGATTATGTGTGAATGCCACAAAGTTTCATGTTTTAAGTTATGATTATTGTGATTACATTTCACTGCCATGATTTATACCATGTTATGAAATTATGATCTCTTTTGCAAGTTAAGATTTCCAAAAGTTATGTGCTTGTGTATATGATGTGATTGATATTTCATTTGTTTACCCTTAGTGAGCATTTGAGCTCACCCTTTTATGTTTTCTTTTCCCCAGGATATAAAGAAATGTTTAGGTAAAAAAGGGGAAGATCTTTATGGGAGATATAGAAGATCTTTCACCACGATTAGAAGATTACGTTCCGAGTTTCCAAAGACACTAAACTATTACGATCCTTGTGTGTGTGTTTTTGTTATGTACCAAGTATTCCGAAAAAGTAATGTAATGTCCATGTACGTCAAGATACGGGTCTCTACAGTTGGTATCAGAGGAAATGTTTAGTCAACCTTTGGAAACTAGGATGCGAAAACGTTAGTGAGATCCCTAGAGATATTTCTAAGGTATGTCTAGGGATGTCCCTAAGGATAAGTATACGTATAGGATATAGTCCTAGAACTATGGTAATGATATTAGATTAAACCTAAGATGTTAGATATTGAAGGTACTCCCCCTTTATTATGTTGTTTTCCCTAGCATGATTTTTGCCTCTCACACTATTTTTTTTGGGTTTTAGAAAGTGGCTGGAAACAAGATGATTCACGATAATGGAGGATATGATGGACAATGGAATGTTATTCTTCATGAGCAACCAAATGAAATGGGATTTGGATGTCCAAACATCATTATTATGCCGAATCAGCAATCTCATAATATGATCAATAAAGTAAAATTTGGTAAGTTTCCTGACTCGACTAATAAGAGAAAGATAGAGTTCCATGATGATCATAGAGGAAAGAAAGTTCAATTTCCCCTATGTAAATCATGTGGGAAGAGGCATCAAGGAGAATGTTTCAAGGGAACTGGAAGATGCTTTGGGTGTGGAAACGAAGGACACAAAGCAAGTAAGTGCAAAGGAAAAGGGTCGGTTAACACCATGGATGAGGATAATGGTATTGCTACGACATCAAAAATGGTTAAGTGTTTTAAATGTGGAATGTATGGGCATTATGCAAACAAATGCCCTAAGGGAAAGACTCATGAAGAGAATCAGTATGGTCATATGGGTAGTATTTATGTGGATGATGATGAAGAGACTACAAATGATATGTGAGATGAATGAATTTTTGAAGCTCGGTCAATGGTTTAAGAATGTAGTGGAATGATTACATGTTTATCATGTGTAATTTTGTATAAGTAATCTCATGCTACTATGGAATAAAGAGACATCTATGGATTGTTACACTGTTGTCTTTCCTTATGTTTTGAAAGTGTATGATTAATGTTACCAGTATCCATGAAAGGTTATTCAGATATTTTTGGAATGTAGATGATATGAGCATAATGAAGAGATAAAGAGAAAATTAAATGTTTGATAGTATTCATGAGATCATGATTGATATAAGGACTAAGTGATATCATGGTTTGAGTATATACAATTTTGAGGATTTTTTTATGTGAAAAGTGTTAACTTTTAACTGCATTCAAGTTTTCACTATGGTTCAATGGGTATTCAAGAGAATACATGATTAAGGCCTTTGAATGTTTGGAATGTGACCAACAAGACATATCTTATGATATATGGGGATCAATGATGGTATTAAATCTCTGGTAATCGTTTTCACTGTGTTATGAGAATGGACTGCAGTATTATGGATAAGCCTAAAGACTAGAATGGATTTTGTTGGACATAAGTTAGTATTGTTTAAGGATAGAAGTTTTTTCGATATTATTGATGGGATGTTATAGTAATGTAGTTTTAGAAAAAGGACAACCTGCAGGACGGGCGACAGCCCATCGCGTCGGACAAGGCTGTGGGAATCGAACCCACAATCGAAGTGCGACTGGCCTTTATCGCCTACCACTGGCCTACAGGAAGTCCCAGTTTAGTAGAAACTAGTTTTATTACATTAATCAGTATGATATATGAAGTATAAGTCCATTTTAGGAACCATATATGATTAATCTCACTATAGATCGACTTATGTATATAATTTTTGCTAACCTTTTGTTTGAGACAGATGGAATGACCTGTCATTCTATCACATGATCTGCTAACACTTCACGAATAACAAATTCAACTTCATTTATTTAAGAGATGAAGTGGAAATTGTTCAAGGCACGAACAACAGTGAGATTGTACCAAAATAAATTATGTATTTATTCTAATTCAAATTCTTCAACTTTAGGGAAATGATCTTGAAAACCAAAAATGTTGTCCTAGTTCTCTTATATCTGATTAATCAGATGGTACCTTAGATCTTCACAAATTTATGGCTTTGTGATTGCTAGCTTTTCCATAGCCATGTTCTCTACCACTCTCCATCAGAACATGATGGTTAGATTTTCCTTCCATATCCATATTTTCACCTATGTGGAAACCCAGTGATTAGTTTATTTGGGTAACCGTTATGTTTCATTCTTTTGTTTTTAAAGATTGGTATTGGTATTCCTTTTTACGATGTGGGTTTCGATTAAATAAACTTTCTAATAGTAAACCATTTATAACCTCGACGAATTTCGAGGGCGAAATTCATTTTAAGGGGGGTAGAATGTAACACCCCGAGATTTTATAAAAAAATATTCTTTTTAATTTTATTAATGTCTTGTGTTGTACGCTACTCCAAAAGGAGCTTGCACAACACACATCCTTGACTTGCCTTGCATTACACGCAATCGCGACCTTCCTCGATAGCGTGTGTAGTACGCAATACCGAGTTTTACTAAACAACGATATGCTGTTAAAATATTATTATAACTAGCAGTTATAACCACCTTTTAAAATTTTAGAAATTTTAGCTCTCAAAATGGACTTCATTTTTGGATTCGGAGTATCGAATTTAGCCTAAGGTGAAATTTTGGTACTTTTCGGATAA
This sequence comes from Viscum album, assembly GCA_963277665.1. Classification (NCBI taxonomy): domain Eukaryota; kingdom Viridiplantae; phylum Streptophyta; class Magnoliopsida; order Santalales; family Viscaceae; genus Viscum; species Viscum album. The sequence goes on along the minus strand of OY728139.1, from coordinate 1,325,199,178 downwards.
CTTTCATATTCTGATGAATAGTGAAAGTTACTAAATTATAATTAAAAACAACTTTTTTAATCGAAATAATTAATAGTGATAAATCATTAATTTGAGTGGTTTTAAAGTATATTTAGAATATATTTTTACAATTTAATACAATGTTGGTCATTGGATGTAATTTCACATTTAAACCAGATATAAACAAGTGTCAATCTTTTGATAGATATTGTTTCTTAAAAACACGCTATTTGTTTTAACAGTGGGATTTAATTATAAAATTAATTAATGTAACTTCTATGTTATGAATTTGGTAAAATAGACTTCATTTTTGAATTCGGAATATGAAATATATCTTAGGATGAAATTTTGGCATTGTTCTGAAAAACATCAATTTTTGATTAATAGTGAAACCACTAAGTGGTAGGTTAAAAACTGAATTTTGCATAAAACTTAATTTTACCGCTTCTGTGAATGGAATTTCAAAAATCCGACAGACACGGTTAATATCAAGGACTAAAATGTGGTTCAATGAGATTAAAATAATTTTTGGTGAATAGTAACTTTTTACTTTTGTTTACCACAGTTAATAGTAAATAGGGTAACTAAGGGTAAATATGATATTACTATTACCCTAACACATGTCCTAATTCTATTGGACAAGTGTATCTCGACCCAAAACAACCTTAAGTGTAAAATATTATCATTTAGGCCCACTTGGATTAGATTAGGACATTTATTATTATTTAATTCAAAGAAGAGTTTAAAGAGTTAAAATCAAAGTTTATTTACTAAAACATTTTTACATTAGGGTTGTACATAAGATAAATTCGATTGTAAATATTCATTAGAAAGCTAACAAGATTTCCTACATAATGGTATTTTATTTGCAATTTTTAAACATCAAATAATTTAATTTATTTATGACACAACGAAGATGCAGTAATTACCCTTTTAAGGAAATATTAACATAATTGATGTTATAAATACCAAAATAAATATAATTTGAGACTTTTTATGAATTCCACTAATTTTCTAGGTTACTATGATATATTATTGTGGATTTAATCAACTTGGTTCGAACATATAATTCTGTTATGACTTTCAAAAAAATCATATATCAAATAGTGTCAAAATTGACACAAAATAGTTTTTAAATCAAATATTATATTATTAATTGTTATTTTATTCCGAAAAATCTAAGGTTCGGCCAAATGACTTAGATAAGGATATATATATATTAATAATAAACAATTTGGGGTTCTTTTGGCATGTTATAGTAAGTGTATTAACCATATAGTGTAAGAAAACAAAAAGACACGGTAAAAGTTAAATTATTTAACTTAGAGTTAAATCTAATTGATAAGGTTAAAATAATAACCTAAACTTGTCTAAATCCTATTGGTTGATAGTCTTTCGACCCATCCCCACTTTAGCTTTGAAATAAGACCCTTTGGAACCATTATAAACCGATTTTGACTTTAATATAAAATAATATTTTGAGATATTCCTAAGGTGCCCCTCTCCTCCCTTATAAAAGGACACCTCCTCCCCCTCCTCCTCACACCAATTTGAGCACTCAAGCTCGGCCAACCCCTGCTAAAATCCCTTCTCCACTTCCCTATAATAATCCTAGAGGTTCTGGTCTTCCTCAAAGACCAATTTTAGTGCCCTAAGAGGAGGTCTCAAAAAGCCGCTTCAAAGAAGAGGTAATTTCCGTTTCCAATTCTTTCACCTTTATTTCTTCTTCCACTTCTTCTTCTTAGGTTGTTTCATTATGAAGTAATAACATCAGTATCACTAATATAATGATATGTTATTATAAGTATGAAACAATCCTAATTCACCATCTATCCATCCTACGGAAAACGAAATCACCGCGCGTGCGTACGTACGGAATACCGTCTCCACGCCGTGGTGTAATCTATTTTCCACCACCACCTTAATAGGATGGGTATAATGGTGTAATGAGTAACTATATATGATTATTATAAATTGATATTGATACTGAAATAGTCTACATACACTTCAACACAATTCCACGACCATGGGAACGATATCATCGCTCGTGCGTACGTACGGACTACCGTCTCCACGACGCGATGAGATTCATTCTCAATGATTAACCATTCATGAATGATTATAAAGTATATATAATAAGTAATAATGAAATATATGACATAATAATGATACTGGATTTATGTATATTTATATTTATGTCATCTACTTACTTCCATTCAAGACAATAAGGAAAGAAAAACAGCGTTCATGCGCACGTACGGACTACCGTCTCCATGAACGGTGTTTTTCATTTCATTTATCTATCTATTATATATATATATACTGAATATATATGATATATAAATCATATTTTATATTTTGTAAGTAAGTAAATCATGATATAAGTAATAATAATGTCAAGAACAACAAGTCAAAACACCTACCGTAAATGAAACGATTTTACCCAAAACGCTCTTTAACATGGAATTTACAAAAGAACGGGTAAAATAAAGTCATAAGTGAACCATATATGATATCATAACAATTAGTATGATTCTGGAATAAGTCAATGACATTATTTAAATCATTATACAGGAGGTTCGGACACTTACGAAGCAAATCGGACCTAAGGTAAGGGAAATATCACAATCTCATTTTTATCCGAGATTGTTTATACTTTGGTATTTACTGGGGTGTATTTTATCATCCAAATCCATGTTCCCTCAATATGTAATATTGTTTCCATCCACTTACAATAGTTTAAAGCCAATTTTACCCTTCGGTGAGTTTTTAGTAAAGAATATGAAAGGAATCTTTTGTCGTTTTTTTTCATACGTGGTACTTTTTGACTTTTCCGACAAAAGTACGAAGAATGTTTTTTTAACTTATACGACATGAATGTATTTTTAAAACATAATTTCCAAGAAGATTCCTTTACAAGTTTTCAAGTTTATTTTTAATCAACTTCTTTTAGTTTATAATTGTATGACATATTAAGAAAAGAAAAGTGTTTTTGAAGAAGAAAGGATATTTTCCTCAAGAATGGTGTTCAAGTGTTTTATCAAAATTATTTTCCATCTAAGATAATAAAGGGTTCTGTTTTTATCCCTTTAATTACATTGATTTGATTATGTTGTGAGGGAATTATTTTTATGAAGTCATTTACCTTATATGGTTTGTTTTATGATGTCATGATGTTTCAAGAATCCCATTTTTTGTTACATGTGTTATGTGATGATGTATGATTTATGATTATGTGGCACACATAAGAAAGGATTCATTATAAGATGGGTGGGACCTATATCTCCCTCCAATGCATTGGGTAAAGATTTTATATCTCATGAGATAGACATGGCTGGAATGGTAGGTTATACCGGTTCAGTGAAACAGGACTGAAACGAGAGTTACTCGATTCAGAAAGGGACTTTGTCCACTAAGATAGTCTTGGAAATGAGTCTTGACTAAAAAGAAATGATTCTCTATGATTATGTGTGAATGCCACAAAGTTTCATGTTTTAAGTTATGATTATTGTGATTACATTTCACTGCCATGATTTATCCCATGTTATGAAATTATGATCTCTTTTGCAGGTTAAGATTTCCAAAAGTTATGTGCTTGTGTATATGATGTGATTGATATTTCTTTTGTTTACCCTTACTGAGCATTTGAGCTCACCCTTTTATGTTTTCTTTTCCCCAGGATATAAAGAAAGGTTTTAGGTAAAAAAAAGGGGAAGATCTTTAAGGGAGATATAGAAGATCTTTCACCACGACTAGAAGATTACGTTCCGAGTTTCCAAAGACACTAAACTATTACGATCCTTGTGTGTGTGTTTTTGTTATGTACCAAGTATTCCGCAAAAGTAATGTAATGTCCATGTATGTCAAGATATGGGTCTCTACACGTATGATGATGGATAACACCACATCTTATGAGTATCATTTAATAATGGAGAACCATGAGAAAACACTATAGTAAACTAGAATAATTGGGACTCTATGAACCTAATACCTTAGTTATTAAAATCTTACAACTAAACTACCAATAATGTTCTCATGAACAAGAAACAAGATGGGAATTCATTCCAAGGTCCAATGGTCTCCAAAATATAAGATAATACCTACAGTGTTTTCGTGCACAAGCCATTAGAGGGTTTCCCATCCCATGGGTCTAGTGGTCTCTGACCATATCACATGTTTAGTTGGTGTTGTAATCATCAATCCCGCTAGATGAATCATGGCCTATGCCTCTTACTAATCAACTAGAACACTAGTTCTAGTTTTCCCACTTAGATACCTAGGATTCTGTTTTTTTGTTCATGTTACATTTCACAAATTATACAGAACATCACTTTCACATACGTGTATCAATAATCATAAACATACAAGGAAATCACTATTTTCACATTATCACATTGAACTAATGATAAAAACTATAGCACCCTTGGTTTGTGGTATGTAGCCTTTTTATGTCCTTTTATGTCGTTAAAGTGGATCGGTAATGTTTGGGAGAGTTTTGAAGGGTTTTGGAAATGTTTGGAGGCTTTTCTAAGGGCACATGGTTCGAGTACGATTAGTGGAAACCATGAAACAAACTCAGGTAACCATTCACCATGGGATAGAGAGCTTATGAATGGTTGGAATATGATTTTTCAAACTACATGGGACATCCATGTGAGGTTCCCTATGGACAATAGCAGACACACATCAAGCACATGATATGTCTATGCATGATTGACATTAAAAACAAGGTTTTAAAAAAATGGGATCACTTGAGATTTTTAATAAAACACCACTATCTACTCCCAATCAAACCCCACAGGTTATTTCTTGTTCTCATGGGTTATAGGGGATCTACCATTTATTTTGAAGTCAATTGATGGGATTTATTGGTGATTTTAAGGTGATTATTCTTTGGTAAGTCTCATCTTGTGGTTCTCTCTTGGGATTCCTTAGATATAGTTATCACTCTCTATCATTTATATTGATATTCTTCTTTAGCATATAGATCTAGGATTTTTGTTTCCTAAAATGATTATAGTTGGGATTATTGATGATATGAAAATAGATCTAATGCTGTTTTGGTGGATATTTCACCCTGATTTGTGGTACGATTATGAGTTGGTCAATTTCACTGAAACCCGAAGTTAGGTGGATTCTCTCTTAGTGCGGTTAAATGTACTTTGTTGTTGGATTTAAAAATGTTTATTTTAAGATCTATTTCTTTATTGGGTTTATGGAAATGGTTGGTAAAAATGGTTTTCAATAAAAAATAGTGTTTTTATTAAAATATGAATTGGCATGGTTAATGGATTAATGGATTTTTTGGTTTGGAAATTGTTAAATTACATGTTGTTTTGGATTTTTCCCATAATATATTCTATTTGTGGGTATTAAGGGTTTTATGCATGTGTTAGAACAAATGAGTAGTGGTAATGAAGAACCATTATATAAAAAATGGATGGATAGTTTATGGAAGGAACACTATCAATGATAAGTGGCTGTGAAGTACCAGTATAATGGGAGAAGAGTGAATGGGATTTGATGAGAAGTCCCACCATATTTTTCCCACCGGGTTTCGTATGGGAAACTTGATGATTAGGTTTTGAATATGTGTGTAGCCATTAAATGTGGAATTTGTGGTGCTAATATGCATTGGTAAATTATTAATGAAATGTTTGGTTGCATTCCCTTTTATTGAGTTGATTTGGGTAAAATGGCTTGGTAAGCGTGTGTTTGGATTTATGAAAATTGTTTAACTATTTAATGTTTCATCTAAAATCATTTATATAAATGTAATATCATTTCTAACCTAGTGGCGTGTATAGGGAAGTAATTTGGGGAAAACCTACTGAGTATTATTACTCACCCCCTTCTTTGGAACTTTGGTGATTTTGTATATGTTGTACTTCAGGACACATGTAAAGGTAAAGCATATCATTTCTATAGTGGTTCATCATGATTCTTGGTGGTATTGTGGTTCTTGGAGTAGGGATCTTGGTGTGGAGTTGTAGATTTGTGTCTTGGATTCTGGAGTTTTTTTGTTTAGTCTTCTTCTTGGTACTCTAATTCAAGATTATTTTTGTTTTGTGGCATTGGTATTTGGGAATAGTTATGGAAGGGTTTGGTCGTTTGGTAATCTCTTGGTAATGTTTCATCTTGGTTTATCTTGTTAACATGCATCATGTAGTTGTGGTTGGATAAGGCCTTTTTGGTTGGTTTCTTTTAAACCAAGGGAAAATCATTCCCCAATTGTTCTTTAATCCCTTAGAATTTATTTCCAGCCTTTGGCATCCGAGGAAGGACACCTAAGGACAAGTATAATTATACCACCTTCCCATGTGAATGAGGAGGTGAGGGATGTTACAAGTGATATTAGGTTTTTTGTCCTTTGGTATCGGTTCTTAGTCTTGGTCTTGGATTTGACACTCATTTTCAACTTATCCTTTGAGTCAAGATGACATCAAGGAGTAGGAATATCCTAACTTGAAATGTATAACATAAAAGGATATAGCTAACCATTTTATACTGAACATAAATTTACCAGGGAGTTGGGTGCATAGTTTTTTTGGAGACACTTATAAGCATTTGAAATATCATTTTCATGGGTGTATCCAATGATATGAGCATGGAATGCATGGTTGAAATGACTTCCCATTATGATTTAATATTTCATTTAGCACAATGATTTATGTTGTGGTGTGAGTATATCAATTAGTGAAAATCTTGAAATTATTTTCAAATGTTTATATTTGAAAAGTTAGTGGTTTTGTTATTTTGAAAATGGGTAGATTTTCAAAACATGCTGAATTTTCCAAAAATGGTGAAACACAGGAAATGTGGAATTATGAAAATCATGATTGTGATCATTGCAATTTAATTGAACATGAAATTTTAATCCTTCTTTTTCTAGGGAGTAAAAATTATGTTGGCTATTGTGTTAATATAAATGTCACCAGGTAAGAATCATGGAGACAAAATGGAGGAAGTAGATATAATTTGACCTTGAGAGTGACCCATGAATCGGGTCAATATTTTTGTGAGTACTCTTGGGTACATGAGGCATATATAAATATTTTGGATTCAAAAAAGTTTGGGTCAGGCTGAATGGGCTATGTCATAATGCCAATTGTTTTGGGAGACACCGCTTTAGTTTTTCTAATGAGTTGATAGTCATGGGGAATCAATAATGACCTCAAGGAAGATTAGCTTAGTGTTGTACCTACCTTGAAATATAAAGCATCTGAGATGATTCATATGTGGAATCGATGCATCATTAGTACCATCTAGTTTTTTAAATGGTATGGTGGTGTCCTAGATCTTTTAGAAAGGAACTTGAATGCTTGTAGTTAGTTTTAAGGAAAGTTTTCAGTAGAGGAATCATTTTGGTGTCTACCCATCTCTTTGAAAGAAGATTAATGGAGGCCTTGATATTGATTCTATGTAGACAACATGAGTATAGATGAATCATGGATGCATACATTGTTGATAGGGTTACACCCTATTTGAGTGTGGTCACGTAGTTAGGTAATTTTTACGAATGATTCTGTTGCTGGGTGAGATATTGAGAATGCCTTATGAATGATAGGGCTAGAAAACTATGATGCATAGTTAGGTGAATAAGTGGGAATTGGGATAGATCCTGGGGAGGTGTTTCTTTTGTGATATATAGTTAGTTATAGTGTTTTTTTGTAGGAATGTGTGAGACCTTGTGGGCCCTAATGATGTCCATGTGTGGGAATGCACTGGTAAGGCCCGATGCTGTTCGTGATGAGTGAATAAGTCACTTGAGATAATCTCATATCATTCTATATAAAACAACATTGTGAAGAGTTTATATGTGAAAGATTGTTGGATTTTGATCAACGATGTGGAAATTAATGTGTTAGTTGTTAACCACCAGGGTATTTCCATATCAGCTCGGTGGTGTGGTGGAAGTCATTCTAGAGGAAGCATTTGTTCAAACTTTCTTAGCAGAGGTTCATGAATTATGGGTTAACCTCAATTGGAAATGATATCAGATAAATAGTGGCTAAGAATTGGTGAGAAGCATACCAATAGAGAATCTCGAGTCTTCTAGAAGGTCAAGGTGTCCCAATAATAGAAGGTAACATTAGTGATGGGTAATGGTGGCATTATTCATTTATGACACGTCAAAAACTTGTACCTAGTGACGATCAATATCTTGACATAATCCTAAGTATGCCGAGAGAGAGATCAATCTTTATGCCTTTTGGTTTCAATATGTTAGTTGGATATGGTACATCATAGAGGTAACACATGTTGGGATAATATATATGGAGTTGGATGGTTGGATATTCCCCATTGATCATGTATGTGTGAGTTCCTTAGGATTGACCAAAGGTCAATGAATGTCGTGGGTGCCATTCATGGAATCTAGGAATAGGTAAGACTTAATGGTTGTTTTTTTGTTATAGGAAAATCCTGACAACCACATCCATGTTTGGAGTTTCCTATTGTGTTTGAACCATCGACTGAGATGGTTAAATTTACTTGAGGAGAGTAGTAGCAATGACACTCCTAAGGTGGGGAGTAGTAAGTTGGTCATAGAAGTGTGTAGAAAACCATGTAGTGGTTGTGCTTGCATTGTGATTCCAATGAGACACCCGTGACATGATCGTTTCAGTTTCTTAGGAAGGATCAGGTGGGCCTTGGATAAGGTAGTGTATTGAGCAAAACCTGGGATTGAGGATCAATGTTTTTTAGTAGATATTTGATATGCATGTGTTACAATTGGTAATGGGTATGGAAGTGGAAGTGGGGTGTTATAACTTTAATGGGAATTAGGTGTATACTTGAGTAGCTGGGTTTGGGCGTCACTGGGATGTCAATTGAAACAAATGATCCTTTGATAAGGGAAATGGTGTCATGCCAATAGTGAAGTTGGGTGTTCCTAGAATGAGTCAGCTAAAGGAAAGGGTACACGGTGTATTGTGATGCATTGGGATTAGGGTTGGGATATGTTCTCATGAAATGGGATCATGTGGTTTCATATAGATCACATAAGTTGAGCTTTCATGAGAACAACTAACCAATGCATGATTTATAATTGGAAGTAGTGGTTCATTCTTTGAAAATGTGGTGTCATTATCTTTTCAGTGAGAATTTCATGGTGTTTACCGATCATAAGATCTTGAAGCATATATTATCATAAATATCTTTTAACTTGAGTCAAATTATATGGATGTAGTATCTCTAGATGTTTGACATTCAATTGATCTACAAACTGGGTAAGGGATATTCGGTGGTGGATGAATTAAGTAGGAAGTCATATGCTCAGGTAATGAAATAGATTGCAGATCAGTGGTAGTTGATGTCAGTTACAGCTAAAATGTGGTTGAATGTGAAGACTTGGGGGTAATTTTATGGTTTTCATTCCAGCCTCAATGGTTCAGGACTTGGTCAGTCTTGGAAAAGAGGCCCAAATTTATGATTCATAGTGTATGACAATAAGGTCGAAACTCAATGGTGGGGAGAACATTAAGGGCTAATAAGTGAATGGGAATTCAGTTTTGTGCTTTCAGAATCGAATGGTTGTGCCGGTGGGTTTTCCAGAGAAAATTATTAGTTGTTATCACCATTCTAGATGGGGATTCCATCCTAGAATTTAGAAAATATATACAAAATTGAAATCATAGTTTTTGTGGGATGGTATGAAAATTAAAGTGGCTGAGTTTGTTTCAAGATGTTTGAATTCTCAGAAAGTCAAGGAATAACATCAGCAACCAACATGAATTTTGAAATATTTAGCTATAACCATGTTGAAGTGGGAATATATATAGATGGATTTTGTTATAGGACTCCATATAATGGTCAATAATCATTATTTCATATGGGTGATAGTGGATCGGCTCACAAAGTTGGTCCATTTTATTCCTATTCATGAATCTCATACGGTGGAGGATCCATCCAAAATCTATATATGTGATGTCGTATAGAGGCATGGTGTTCCAATTTCTATTTTATTATATAGATACATGAGGTTTACATATCATTTTTGGAAATCCTTACAGAATTCCCTTAGGACACATTTGATGATGAGTACGATGTACCATCCGCAGACAGATGGTCAATCTGATATGACGATAAAAAATTTAGAAGATATATTGTGGGATTGTGTGATTGATTTTGGTGGTTTATGAGTGTATAAATTGTTGTTGGTTGAGTTCTTGTGTTATAATAGTTATCAGGCCTCGATACACATCGCCTCGTTTGAATCATTTTATGGTCATCCATGTTATTCTCCACTATGTTGGGTGAAAATGGGTGAGACTTCAATGGTTGGACCGAACCTTTTCCAAGAGACTACGGAGAAGATTAATTTGATCAAGAAGAGAATGGAGATGGCTCAGATTCATTATAAATAATATTTTCACCATCTTCAACGACCGTTGTCATTCGAGGCGGGTACTCATGTGTTATTGAGAATCTCTCATAGGCTTGGAAATCATCGGTTTGGAAAGCAGGGCATGCTATATCTAATGTATATTGATCCTTTTGAGATAATTGATAGGGTTTGAGAGGTGGAATATCTATTCTATTTCCCACAATGGTTTATCATGGTGTAAAATGTGTTTCATGTTTCTTAGTTTAATAACTATCAATTGGATCCTAACCATGTGATTTGCTAGGATCATGTTGAGCAAGAGTCAGATGATTCATTGGTGCATATGCTAGTGCAGATTGTGGATAGAAAATAGAAAGTATTGTGTGTTAAAATAATCAGTATAGTTTGAGTTTTGTGGTATCATGGTCAGATTCATGAGGAGACTTTGGAATAGGAGAAGGATATGGTCGAGAAATGGCCTGATCTTTTTCTCCAATGTGATGGTTATATACTTAATGAGGATGGATAGTCCAATGGTGGGGAGAATTTAGAACCCCTAGTTTGAGTCATATAACCCTTTTAATGCACTTTTATGTGATTTAAGTGGTTGGTTAATGTTTGGGAGAGTTTGGAAGAGTTTTGGAAATGTTTGAAGGCTTTTCTAAGGGTGCACGGTATGAGCATGGTTAGGGGAAACCGTGCAACAAACACAGGTCACCATGCGCCATGGGATTGCGATATTATACATGGTTGACACATGGTTTGTCTAATAGTGTGGGTAAACCATGAGAGGAACCCTTTTTAATGTAGTTGGTTCATGTCTAGCGCATGGTTTGTCTAACCGTGCGAGCTAACCATGCATGAAATTAAAAATAGGGCTTTAAAAAATAGGATGACCCGATATTTTCTATAAAACACCCCTTTCTCCTCCCACTAGAACCCCAATCTGGATTTATTATTCTCAAGGTTTATAGGGGTTCTCCCACTCATTTTGGAAGTGAATTGAATAGTTTTATTGGTGATTTGAAGATGATTCTTCTCAAGAAAGTCTCCTCTCTTGGCTCTCTTTTGGGTTTGATTAGATCTAGTTCTCCCTCTCTCTTGGTTTTCTAGATCTAATTCCATCACATGTAGATATATGGTTTTTGTTGCCTAAGAATATTATATTTGGTCTTGTTTATGATAAGATAAGAGATCCATGTCAGTTTTGGTGGATATTTCACCTTAATTTGTGGTGCGGTTGTGAGTTGGTCGATTTCCCCAAAACCCTAAGGTATATGGCTTATCTCTCCACTCTATTTTTTCTAGAACTAAAAGGATTCATTTAAATTTGTTGTTTTATCTTGAAATTTATTTTTATTATGATATGATAATCCTGATTGAAATTCATTTGGTAATGATTGGTGTATTTTTGGGAAAATGGGATAGTGTGGTGAAATGTTCTTCTATGTTGGATTTTAAAAGGATTTTTAAAAATTTGTTGCTTGATTGGGTTTATGGAAATGGTTTTCAATAAAAAAAATTGTTTTATTTAGATGTTAATTGGGAAGGTTAATGTCTTAAGGGACCTTTTAGTTTGTAAATTGTTGAATTTCATGTTGTTGTGGCTTTGGTTTATGCTATATTCTTGTTTGTTAGGCTTAAGGGTTTTACTCATGTGTTAGAAAGAATGAGTTCTGGGAATGAAGAAACATTATATAACAAGGGTATGAATAGTGGATGGTAGGACCACCATAAATGGATACGTGGCCGTGAAGTACCATTATAATGGGAGAGGAGTTAATAGGCTTGGATGTGAAGTTCCATCGAATTTCTTCCACTAGGTTTGGTGTGTGAAAATTGTTGATTATGTTTTGAATATATGTGTATCCAAGAAAGGTGGGATTTTTTTCTAATATACATTGCAAAATGATTAATGCCATGTTTTGTTTGTTTACCATGTTTTGTGTTGATTTCTGTAAAATGGCTTGGTAAGGGTGTGTTTGATTTGCTAAAAAATGATGCGCTTTTGATGTTTTATATAAACTACTTTATATACATGTGTTGAGGGTTTTATTCTAGTGGTATGTGCAGGGAAGTCATTTTGGGAAAACCTACTAAGTATTATTACTCAACCCCTACTTTGGAACTTTGGTGCTTTTGAAGATGTTGTACTCCGGGACACAAGTAATGGTAAAGAATCTCATTTCTATAAAGGTTAATCATGATGCTTAGAGGTATTGTGGTTCTTGGAGCATGATGTTTGGTGTTGAGTAGTGGATTTGTTTATTGGATTCTTGAGTTTTGTTGTTTAGTCTTCCTCTTGGAACTCTGATTCTAGATTATTGTAGTTTTGTGGAATTGGTCGTTGGGAATTATTATGGAAAGGTTTGGTTGTTTTCATATCTCTTGGTAATTTTTTGTATTGATTTATCTTGTTAACATGCACCATATAGTTGTGTTTTGTTAATTTTTGATTGTTTGTTTTCTTTTAATACAAGGAAAAATCATTCCCTGATTTTTATTTGAGCCCTTGGAATTTATTTCCAGCCTTTGGAACCATGGGAATGTTTCCTAAGTCCAAGTAGTATTCCACCACCATCTCAAGCCGATTATGAGGGGTGAGAGGTTACAAAAACCACATGGAAATGACCATTTTCTATAAGAAACCACTTTTATTTCTTATGCACATCAAAATCATTTTGGAAACACATTACACATAATTTTCACAATCACTTTCACAATTCAAAGGCTCATTAATGGTACACAAAAATTAATCCAACATGACACAAAACCCATTTCTCTTATAAAATTCACTTCCAAGACATTCTCACCTTCAATATCTCCGAAACACATTTATCACCTTTCACACAAGGCATAAAACATTTTCATGAAGCACCAAAACAAAGAACACACTAAACAAAACCATTTTACTTTATAAAACCAAATTTAATCACATGTTCCTCTCAAAAGATTTCCAAAACATGTTTCAAACCTCACAAATAATCCATATAACACATTCATGAAATAAATAAATAATGCCAAAATCATCTAATATTGTAATAGCATAGAACCACTTACCTCTCAGTGGAAAACTTTCATAAATTAGTGTGAAATCACAATCGCACCACCACAATACCTGATAAATTAAATATCTAATAATAAACATCATGATTTTACCCAAAAACACAAGATCAAGCCCTCTATAGTTCAAACACCCTGGTGGAAAATAAGAACTCAAGAAGGGGGAAGAGAAACCACAGAATAAGGGAGAAACCATGAGAAAAAAGACATACTCTATGATTCCTTTATGTTCCCACACCAAAACCACCCAAGTAGTATAGTTAATGTCCTCAAATAAGGCTTGGAGGAGGCTCTCATGTCTGTAAATCCGGATTGGGGTGGGGCGGAGGAGATTTAAGGTTAAAATTTAAGAGGAGAAAAGGCTATATTCCATCTTTCTAATGATCCAGACAAGTGTTATAGTTTTCCCAAATGGTTTTCCAAAATTTGAAGCTACCATGAACCCCTCACTATCTTAGAGGGAATGTCCTCAAGGTTTTTCTACATATTTTGACAAACCATGCACTAACCATGTGCTCAGAACCTTCTAAAACCAACATTTTTTTCATGGTTTCCTTAGAAAAGGAACATGGTTTCCCCTAACTGTGCGCCAACCGAGCGCCAGCTATAGCCAAACCCAAAATATCAATTTTCAATAAACGAATAAACGGATAAACAAATATAAGAATACATCAAAACAAAATTCTCATATGTGACATGTCAACCTATGTGCATAGAGGGAAATAGAACCCAACATTAGATACGTTCATACAAAACCCCCAACTATAGTAGAGATAAGTATCAATATATATATCCAAAAAATGATGATTATAGTCTACTTTTAGATCCAATATTTTCATCTCAAATTCATTGTATGATGTGAATCCTCACAAGAATGTAAGTATCGGTTCCAACTCCTCACAATTGTGCTCCATAGTATTGTGAGAACTTTCTCTAGTGGTGAACCCACTCCCCACTGGTGGTCGATGATAGGTAAGTTACACTATATAGATGGTATACCTTCACCCTATATAGTATGTGTGTACTAACTATGCCTATAAAGGAGTAGGCGGGACCTATTACTTGGTGAATCATGGGTGTACCAAACTAGGAGTATCTCTATTGATCACACCCAAACATAGTCTTTTACTGAGCATCATTGATATAAAAATCTTTCTTAGGTCACCTCACATCGAATCCATGATGTAAAAAAAAGATATCATCATGTCCAATATTGAAAACTTCTCATGATAGGAAACTCAAGAGCCTAAATCCATGTTGATAAGAAGGATATACACAAGGTATATATTCCTAGTGAAAGTATATTAAGTGTATGTTTAGTAACATGGTGTGTGAAACCACATGAAGGCCTATGTGTATCTTTCTATGGACATATATTTATAATCGATGTAACTCCAAAAATAATTTCCCTAAGTGTACATGGTGTGTATATCCACCCATGATCATGGTTGTGTTCTCTCGGCACATGGAACAGCCATCCATATAAAACCACAAAGCATATCCATAAGGGGACATTGTGTGCCTATCCACTAGAGGTCCTAGGATAATTCTATAGGAACACATATTTGAGGTCTAGGTAATATAATGTGGCATTAGGTCCTTCTAGTATAGTGTGTATTTCACTTGAAGACCTAGCCATTGAGATATTTCAAGGAATGTGGTTTGTGTTCTTCTAGTTTATATGGTATGTTGCTATATTTTCCACACTATAATGGTTTTCTATTTATGAGAACAATATATCTAGATTCCCCACTACTAAACACATCATTTTACCCTCATATATCTTTTAAAATAGAAGTAAATGTATCTAATTACCAATTCTAGGACTCCAGTGGGTGAAAATCAAAACTCTGATCTCCCATGTGATGATTTCATTCCACCCTTCATTGTTTGGGATCTGGAATCCTCATATTCAACACCTGAATCCATAATCACTCCTCGATAAATATGAAAAAATGGTCCCTATGTTTTTTATTAAACCTCAATGAATCTATTGGTTGGATCATTCTCAAATCCCATATGGAAAATTTGAATTAGAACCCCATGAGAAAATGATGAAGATTGTGAAGAATGGTGGATAGAAAGGAAGAAGAGTGAATTGAATGTCCTCATTGGATGATTCAATATAGGATAATGAACATAAATAGTTGAATTAAAAGGGGATAATTAAGGGGTGTATAAGATAAAAAATTTATCTTAAGAATGCTATTTGAATCTTGTTTCATATGAAGAATGGAAATATTAACATGAAATCATATTCACAATCCATGATGTTGGTCGGAGTGGATACTCAAGAGGGGGGTGAATTGAGTTCCAATTAAAATTTCTATTTTAAAATCCTATTTTAAAATACCCCAATTTAAAATACTAATTGAATTGTAGTGAATTTGAACTAAAGAAAACATTCAATTAGGTTATCAAGGGATTGATTAATTCCCAGTTAATCTAATCAGAAGATCAGAATAGCTTTTGAAACTAACATAATGATTTAAAAATAATGCAAACACTTGCTAATTCAATTATCATAGTATCTTTGAAAAACATTTTAAGTTTTAAAGCACTTGGAAGTGGAATAAAAGGTTTTAGATAAAACAAAATCACTACTGGAAACAGAGGATTTCCCAACGGTTCTAAACCATTGGGAAAGGCTACAGAACCATTGGTATATGTTATACCAATGGTTCTGCAAACCGTAGGGATGTAAGCCGTTGGGAAAGCTTTTCCCAATGGTTTATAGTGAACCGTTGCGATAGGGTGGAGAAAAACTACCCTATCCCAGTGGTTTACAGCCGTTGGGGAAGGGTAAAGAAAAATAGCCCTATCCCAACGGTTCTGGCACACCATTGGGAAAATCAAAATGTCACCTCTTTACCAATGGTTTATAAACCGTTGGGAAAAGTCTTTTACCAAAGGTTCCATGAACCGTAGGTGAAACAGTAGCAAGATATGCTATGCCAACAGTTTAAAACCGTTGGTATAGCCTTTGCTGGGAAAATTGCACAGCAGCTCTGCAATTTGCCCAGCAGCTCTCCAATTTTCCCACCAGGTCTCATTTTGTGGTTCCCCCTCATTTTCAATCATTATAAATGCAATAAACTAAAACATACATATACAATTATTGTACCTCCAATAACCAACTAACACATACATATAGAGAAAAAATTCATACACATTTAACATATAATGATGGAACTATACACATCTATAATTAAATTAGAATTCATAACCTAATTGTAAACTTACATAATTCATTTAGAATTCAATTTAAAATTTAGATGACAATTATATATAGAATCCGTAAGTCAATTCATAATTTGATCGGTTTTTTGTATACCATATATTTTTTACCTAAAATGGTGTCCATTTTAAACAAAATACACACACCTGGAGTGATACCAGCCACACCGCACCTCTGATTGAGGCGGGGTTGACTTGTACACATCACATATGACCCATGGATCATTATCCTAAAGTTTCAACGGAAACCGAATGCATTTGTTCAGTTTTCCTTATGCCAGTTTATGTTTTTCAATTAAAATGGGTTCCTTTTGAAACAGAAGATAGACACTTTGAGTGGTGTCGGCCACACCGCATCTCAGATTGAGTTGAGGTTTATTCTTACACGTCACATACGGCCCATGAATTGTTCTGCTAAAGTTTCAATGGAAACCGAATGCGTTTGGTCGGTTTCCATAGGTACTTAAACTGTTGTCCATTTTAAGCAAAATAGAGCCACTTAGAGTGATTCCGGCCACACCGTTCCTCCGATTACGGCGGGGTTGACTCGTACACATCACATATGACCCAAGGATCATTTTTATGAAGTATCAACACAATATGAATGCGTTGGGTCGCTTTTCCGTATGCCAGTTGATGTTTTTCACTTCAAATGACGTCCTTTTGAAAAAAAAGACAGACACTTTGAGTGGTGGCGGCCACACCGCACCTCATATTGAGGCGGGGTTGACTCTTACACGTCACATATGACCCATGGATCGTTGTTCTAAAATATCGACACAATCCGAATGCGTTTGGCAAGTTTTCCGTATGATAGTTGATGTTTTTCAAATATAATGATGTCCTTTTGAAATAAAAGGCAGACACTTTGAGTGGTTCCGGCCACACCACATCTCAGATTGAGGCAGGGTTGATTTTCACATGTCAAATATGACCCATGAATCATTCTCCTAAAGTTTAAAGGGAAACCGAATGCGTTTGGTCTATTTTCCGTATGTACTTAAAATGTTATCCATTTGAAACAAAAGAGAGTCACTTGGAGTGATTCTGGCCACACCGTGCCTCCGATTAAGACAGAGTTGACTTGTACACGTCAAATATGTCCTATGGATTGTTGTGATAAAGTATCGACACAATCCGAATGTGTTTTGTCGGTTTTCTATATGCATGTTGATATTTTTCACTTCAAATGACGTCCTTTTGAAACAAAAGGCAGAAACGTTGAGTGATGGAAGCCACACCACACCTTGGAATGAGGCGGGGTTGACTCGTACATGTCACATATGACCAATGGATCGTTTTTCTAAAGTATCGACACAATCCGAAAGCATTTTTCGGTTTTCCGTATGCCAGTTGATGTTTTTCAATTAAAATGACGTCCTTTTGAAACAAAAGGCAGACACTTTGAGTGGTGGCGGCCACACCGCACCTCAGATTGAGGCGGGGTTGACTCTTACACGTCACATATGAACCATGGATCGTTGTTCTAAAATATCGACACAATCCGAATGCGTTTGGCCAGTTTTCCGTATGATAGTTGATGTTTTTCAATTATAATGACGTCCTTTTGAAATAAAAGGTAGACACTTTGAGTGGTTCCGGCCACACCACATCTCAGATTGAGGCAGGGTTGATTTTTACATGTCAAATATGACCCATGAATCATTCTCCTAAAGTTTAAAGGGAAACCGAATGCATTTGGTCTGTTTTCCGTATGTACTTAAAATGTTATCCATTTGAAACAAAAGAGAGTCACTTGGAGTGATTCTGGCCACACCGTGCCTCCGATTAAGACGGAGTTGACTTGTACACGTCAAATTTGTCCTATGGATTGTTGTGATAAAGTATCGACACAATCCAAATGTGTTTTGTCGGTTTTCTATCTGCAAGTTGATATTTTTCACTTCAAATGACGTCCTTTTGAAACAAAAGGCAGAAACTTTGAGTGATGGCAGGCACACCACACCTTGGATTGAGGCGGGGTTGACTCGTACATGTCACATATGACCAATGGATCGTTTTTCTAAAGTATCGACACAATCTGAAAGCATTTTTCAGTTTTCCGTATGCCAGTTGATGTTTTTCAATTAAAATGACGTCCTTTCGAAACAAAAGGCAGACACTTTGAGTGGTGGTAGCCACACCATGCCTCGGAATGAGGCCGGGTTGACTCATACACGTCACATATGACCCATGGATCGTTTTGATATTGTATCAACACAATCCGAATGCGTTTGTTCAGTTTTCCGTATGCCAGTTTATGTTTTTCAATTAAAATGACGTTCTTTTGAAACAGAAGACAGACACTTTGAATGGTGCCGGCCACACCACGTCTCAAATTGAGGTGGGGTTGATTCTTACACATCACATATGACCCATGAATCGTTCTCCTAAAGTTTCAAAGGAAACCGAATGCGTTTGGTCGGTTTTCGGTATGTACTTAAAATGTTGTCCATTTTAAGCAAAAGAGATCCACTTAGAGTGATTCCGGCAACATCATGCCTCAGATTAAGGCGGGGTTGACTCGTACACGTCACATATGACCAATGAATCGTTTTTCTAATGTATCGACAAAATCTGAATGCGTTTGGTTAGTTTTCCGTATTCCAGTTGATGTTTTTCACTTCAAATGACGTCGTTTTGAAACAAAAGGCAGACACTTTGAGTGTTGGTGGCCACACCGCGCCTCAGATTGAGGTGGGGTTGACTCGTACAGGTCACATATGACCCATGGATCGTTTTTCTAAAGTATTGACACAATCCAAATGCATTTGTTCAGTTTTCCGTATGCCAGTTGATGTTTTTCAATTAAAATGACGTCCTTTTGAAACAAAAGGCAGACACTTTGAGTGGAGGTGGCCACACAATGCCACGGATTGAGGCAGGGTTGACTCGTACACGTCACATATGACTCATGGATCGTTGTGTTAAAGTATCGACACAATCTGAAAGCATTTGGTTGGTTTTCCGTATGCCAATTGATGTTTTTCAATTAAAATGACGTCCTTTTGAAACAAAAGGTAGACACTTTGAGTGGTGTCGGCCACACCATGCATCAGATTGTGGCGGGGTTGACTCATACACATCACATATGACCCATGGATCGTTCTCCACAAGTTTCAATGGAAACCGAATGCGTTTGGTGGGTTTTCTGTATGTACTTAATATATTGTCCATTTTAAACAAAAGAGAGACACATAGAGTGATTTTAGCCACATCATGCCTCCGATTACGGCAGGGTTGACTCATACATGTCACATTTGACCCATGGATTGTTGTGCTAAAGTATCAACACAATCCAAATGCATTTGGTCACTTTTTCGTATGTCAGTTGATAATTTTCACTTAAAATAACGTCCTTTTGAAACAAAAGACAGACACTTTGAGTGATGACGGCCACACCGCACCTCAGATTGAGGTGGGGTTGACTTTTACACGTCACATATGACCCATGGATCATTGTTCTAAAGTATCGAAACAATCCGAATGCGTTTTTTGGTTTTCCGTATGCCAGTTGATGTTTTTCAATTAAAATGACGTCCTTTTGAAACAAAAGTCACACACTTTGAGTGGTGGCGGCCACACCGCAACTCGGATTGAAGTGGGGTTGACTCGTACACGTCACATATGACACATGGATCGTTGTGGTAATGTATCGACACAATCAAATTGCGTTTGTTCTGTTTTCTGTATGCCAGTGTATGTTTTTCAATTAAAATGACATCCTTTTGAAACAGAAGACATTCACGTTGAGTGGTGCCGGCCACACCACATCTTAGATTGAGGCCGGGTTGATTCATACACTTCACATATGACCCACGAATCTTTCTCCTAAATTTTCAACGGAAACCGAAAGCGTTTCGTTGGTTTTCCGTATGTACTTAAAATGTTTTCCATTTTAAGCAAAAGAGAGCCACTTAGAGTGATTTTGGTCACACCGTGCCTCATATTAAGGCGAGGTTGACTCATACATGTCACATATGATGCATGGATCGTTGTGATAAAGTATCTACACAATCCGAATGCGTTTGGTCATTTTTCCGTATTCCAATTGATGTTTTTCAATTAAAATGACATCCTTTTGAAACAAAAAACTGACACTTTGAGTGGTAGCGGCCACACCGCGCCTCAGAATGAGGCTGGGTTGAGTTGTATACGTCACCTATGACCCATGGATCGTTGTGCTAATGTATCAACACTATCCTAATGCATTTGGTCAGTTTTCCGTATGCCAGTTGATGTTTTTCAATTAAAATAACGTCCTTTTGAAACAAAAGGTATAAACTTTTAGTGGTGCCGGCCACACCGCACCTTAGATTGAGGCGGGGTTAACTCGCACACGTCACATATGACCCATGGATCGTTCTCCTAAAGTTTTAATAGAAACAGAATTCGTTTGGTGGGTTTTCCGTTTGTATTTTAAATATTGTCCATTTTAAACAAAAGAGAGCCACTTAGAGTGATTCCGGCCACACCGTGCCTCCGACGAAGATGGGGTTGACTCGTACATGTCTCATTTGACCCATGGATTGTTGTGTTAAAGTTTCGACACAATCCAAATGCATTTGGTCACTTTTCCGTATTCCAGTTGTTATTTTTCACTTAAAATGACGTCTTTTTGAAACAAAAGATAGACACTTTGACTGATGGCAGCCACACTGCACCTCGGATTGAGGCGGAGTTGACTCGTACATGTCACATATGACCCATGGATCGTTGTGCTAAAGTATCGACACAATCCGAATGCATTTGTCGGTTTTCTGTATGCCATTTGATGTTTTTCAATTAAAATGACATCCTTTTGAAACAAAAGGAAGACACTTTGAGTGGTGGTGTCCACACCGTGCCTCGGGTTGAGGCGGGGTTAACTCATACAAGTAACATATGACCTGTGGATCATTGTTATAATGTATCGACACAATCCAAATGCGTTTGTTCAGTTTTCTGTATTCCATTTTATGTTTTTCAATTAAAATGACGTCCTTTTGAAACAAAAGACAGGCACTTTGAGTGGTGCCAGCCACACTGCATCTCAGATTGAGGCAGGGTTGATTCGTACATGTCACATATGACCCAAGAATCATTCTCCTAAATTTTCAACAGAAACCATATGTGTTTGGTAGGTTTTCTATATATACTTAAAATGTTTTCCATTTTAGGAAAAAGAGAGCCACTTAAAGTGATTCCGATGACACCGCGCCTCAGATTGAGGCGGGTTTGACTCATACACATCACATATCACCCATCGATCGTTGTGCTAAAGTATCGACACAATATGAAAGCATTTGTCAGTTTTCCGTATGCCATTTGAGGTTTTTCAATTAAAATGACGTCCTTTTGAAACAAAAGGCAGACACCTTGAGTGATGGAGGCCACACCGTGCTTTGGATTGAGGCAGGGATGACTCGTACACGTCACATATGACCCATGGATCGTTGTGCTAATGTATCGACACAATCTGAATGCGTTTGGTCGGTTTTCCTTATGCTAGTTAATGTTTTCCAATTAAAATGACGTCCTTTTGAATCAAAAGGCAGCCAATTAGAGTGGTTCTGGCCACACCGCGTCTCAGATTGAGGTGTTGTTGATTCTTACATGTCACATATGACCCATGAATCGTTCTCCTAATGTTTCAATGGAAACCGAATGTGTTTGGTCTGTTTTCTGTATGTACATAAAATGTTGTCCATTTTAAGCAAAAGCGAGCCACTTAGAGTGATTCCGGCCACACCGTGTCTCAGATTAAGGTGGGGTTGACTCGTACACGTTACATATGACCCATGGATCGTTGTGATAAAGTATCGACACAATCCAAATGCGTTTGGTTGGTTTTCCGTATTCCAGTTGATGTTTTTCACTTAAAATGACGACCATTTTAAACAAAAGAGAGCCACTTAGAGTGATTATGGTCACACCGTGCCTCGTATTGAGGCGGGGTTGACTCATACACGTCACATTTGACCCATGGATTGTAGTACTAAAGTATCAACACAATCCGAATGCGTTTGGCCAGTTTTCTGTATGCCGGTTTATATTTTTCACTTAAAATGACGTCCTTTTGAAACAAAAGGCAGACCCTTTGAGTGGTGCTGGCCACACTGCATCTCAGATTGAGGCGGTGTTGATTTTTACATGTCACATATGACCCATGAATCATTTTCCTAATGTTTTAATGGAAAACAAATGCGTTTGGTCGGTTTTCCGTATGTAATTGAAATGTTGTCCATTTTAAGCAAAAGAGAGCCACTTAGAGTGATTCCGGCCACCCTGTGCCTCAGATTAACGTAGGGTTGACTCGTACACGTCACATATGACCCATGGATCATTGTTCTAAAGTATCGACACAATTCGAATGCGTTTGTCGGTTTTCCGTATGCCAGTTGATGTTTTTTAATTAAAATGACGTCCTTTTGAAACAAAAGGTAGACACTTTGAGTTGTGGCGGCCACACCGTGCCTTGAATTGAGGAGGGGTTGACTCATACACGTCACCTATGACCCTTGGATCGTTGTGCTAAAGTATCGACACAATCCAAATGCATCAGGTCGGTTTTCCATATGCTAGTTGATGTATTTCAATTAAAATGACATCCTTTGGAAACAAAAGGCACACACTTTGAGTGGTGCCGGCCACACCGTGCATCAGATTGAGGTGGGGTTGATTCGTACACAGCACATATGACACATGGATCGTTCTCCTAAAGTTTCAACCGAAACCCAATGCGTTTGGTCGGTTTTCCGTATGTACATATAATGTTGTTCATTTTATGAGAATCCCCATGTGTCTATTAGTGGAATGGTTTTTACTTAAAATCTTGTGGATATTTATATAAATTATTTTTATATCATTCTTAGTATGGATTAGATTTTAGTTTATAATTCTATGAAACATTTCGGAGCTAACAATGTCATGCCCAATGAATACATCTCTTTTATAACATACCAATAATATATGATATTTATTAGATGTGTAAATGTGATTTATATTGATTATCTTGATGAAAATAAATAAAATATATATTATAGATTTTGTAGTATTAAATGAAATCAAGGAGGGTGGGGGGGCTATCCGGCGGTGCTGTCCGGTGGGTGTTCGGGGTGCTGTCTGAGGACCAAGGAGGAGGGTGGGGGGGGGGGGGGGCTGTGCGGGGGGTTGTCTGGGGTCCAAGGAAGAGGGTGGGGGGGGGGGGGCTGTCCGCGGGGCTGTCTGGGGGGCAGTCCGAGGGGTTGTCTGGGGTTCAAGGAGGAGGGTGGGGGGGGGGGGGGGTTGTGCGGGGGGCTGTCTAGGGGGTGTTTGGGGGGTTGTCCGGGGTCCAAAGAGGAGGGTGGGGGCTGTCTGGGGGCTGTTCGGGGGATATCTGGGGTCCAGGGAGGAGGGTGGGGGGGCTGTCCGGGGGGCTATTCGGGGGGTTGTCCGGGGTCTAGGGAGGAGGGTGGGGGGGGGGGGTTGTCTGGGGGGTTGTTCGGGTGGCTGTCTGGGGGCTCTCCGGGGGTGTTTGGGGGGTTGTCCGGGGTCCAAGGAAGAGGGTGGGGGGGATGTCTGGGGGGCTGTCCGAGGGGTCGTCCGGGGTCCAAGGAGGAGGGTGGGGGGTGTCCAGGGGGCTGTTCGGGGGGCTGTCTGGGGGCTATCCGGGGGTGTTCGGGCGGTTGTCCGGGGTCCAAGGAATAGGGTGGGGGGGAGGGGGGCTGTCTGGGGGGCTGTCTGGGGGGCTTTCCGGGGGGGATGTCCGGGGTCCAGGGAGGAGGGTGGGGCGGCTGTCCAGGGGGCTGTTTGGGGGATATCTGGGGGCTATCCGGGGGGTGTTCGGGGGGTTATCCGGGGTCCAAGGAAGAGGGTGGGGGGCTGTCCGGGGGGATGTCTGGGGGGCAGTCCGGGGGGGTTGTCCGGGGTCTAGGGAGGAGGGTGGGGGGGGGGGGGCTGTCCAAGGTCCAGGAAAGAGGGGGTTCCCAAACACACAACCACTAAAATACAAAAATATCCATAAAAATAGATAATATATAAAAACAACTCAACTCCAATACTATACTACGAACCTAGATAAAACCAACAACTAGAATAGGTTAAATATCAAATATCAGTAATATCAGTCAAAAATTTAAGGGATCAACTTGTACCACATCACCATCACTATCATCACTATCATCATCACCCTCGTCCTCATCCCCATCATCATCCTCTCCCTCCTCGCCCTCGCCCTCCTCCTCGTCCTCGCCCTCATCCTCGCCCTTGCCACCCGCCTCACCCTCCTCCACTCCCTCCTCGTTCGCATCAGACTCCTCACCATCATCATCGTCAAGCTGGACATCATCCTGACCACCACTAGAACTGCCACCTACTTCACTGTATATAGAACGTATCGACAACATATACTCATCAAAAGCTGGGTTGGCCTCTCCTGGAAGTATAGGATGTAGAACTTCAATAAATTTCATAAATGCACTGTTTTCCCAAGAAGACTGTTCTGCCATCTCTGTGGCGCTTTTCTCAGCCTGTGCTACCTATGCCCTAACTTGCTGTAGCTAGGTGGCACTGCAGCTCGTACCTGAGGAGGGCCAATACCTCGTCGGGGCTATCCTAGGTTGGCAGCGTACTCTGCCAGAATTCTCCTCTCCCAAGACCTGATGTAAGTGATCTGTTGGCACAAAATTGTCTGGTTCTTGGGTATCGAGGGCCTCTAAAGCAGCCTGTTACAAAAAGAAATATATCATTAAGTTACAAAATAGATATTAAAATATAAATTCAACATATTAATACTTACAATCTGCTGCTGAGTCGCTTCGTTAACAGCACTTCCATCATTTTTCTGTCTACTCGAGCAAAACAGCTTTGCTCGAGGCACACGTCCTTCAATATTTTTTATTTTCCTCTAAAATGTCATTGAAAAATATATTTATATGAAAACATTAGAAAAATATTAAATAATTGAGGAAACAAAATAAAGTGTAAGGTGTAAAGAAAACTTATAAACAATTTTCATACCTGCTTCCTCTCATGATCAGACATCGTAGTGCGTCCTAGTGTGTGGAGGTATTTTTTTGAATCAATGTTCATTTTATTTTTTCCAGATGATTCTTAAATAAAATTCAAAAATTAAATAGATAGTATTAATGGAAAACATGAACTTTATTATTTAAATACCTCAAATGTTATTAATACCTTAAACTGGGTACTCATCCAATGAGTAATCATCTGTCGATACTGCTCTATAGGACAATCATCCACCATTGGTACCGCCTCTAACTCAGTGCCAACTCTAGAAACCCAGCCAATATACAACTCATGCTTGTAGGTACTCCAAATCTCACCTAAATCCTTTAGACATTCCGGTCGTGCACCCTCACCATCAGGAAAATTAAATCGAAGTTGAAATCAAAATATTAATTCATATAAATACAAAAATAATTCATGGAATTAAATAGAACAGAATTTTTTACCCATATATCTACCCAAGCTCTATCCTTGACCTCATGTGGTAGATGTCTCCACGATAGCGGGCTGACGGGAATGATGTCAGAGTATTTGGCAAGCATCGCCAAAAAACTCCGACATTGCTGACCTGTTTTCTCAACCATTTTGTTGTCTTTATTATAATCCACCATGACCTATGTGCGGCAGTTCCACACTGAACTCATGCGTGTACGACCCCACCCACGCCTTCTGTCAATAGATGTATCTGTCATGAAAGAAAAACAAATATTTTATCAAAAAATGTTATAATGAAAATAAATATTGCTATAAAATTTTTTTAGGGTTCTATAAATATACATGTGCCGGTATGATCGATGAGCGCCGCTGGATCCACAGAAACTGATGGAACACCCTATGGTGGAATAGGAGTCGAATACGATGGAATATAGAAACTTAGAGAGACAGAAGTAGAAGGAAAATAAGATGGGATAGCTGTCCGACCGGATGCTGACTGGGAAGTGGGAATCATCATGGGATGTGAAAATGATGGGCCAGAAGATGCAGAAGGTAGTGAAAACATGGTAGGCCTAAATATCTTGTGTGTCCCTAATGAAACACCGGGATCATAATTTTGGAATGATGACATGTTAGTGGGAGGGGAAGGGTCTAGTCGGGTACGCACAGCTGTTCGTCCACCTCTGGTACGAACCCTCCTCGTACCACCAGCCTGGGTACTAAGACCAGTACTAGGCTCCTCGTCGAATAACTGTCGATGTATAGGTGGATCCTAAACAAATGTTTACAAAAATATTAATCAAATGACATTATATATTCTTTAAATATATCATTTTGAAATAAAGTACTCACTAAAGGTACTAATGATGGATTTCCCAACTCCGTCATTCAACGATTGTTCTCCATCATTTTTTCCTTCATCTCTCTTCAATTGGCTTCATTTACTACTTTTGAAAACAAATATGTAATTTATTAGAAAAATAAAACTAATGTGTGACCCAAAAAACTAAATATATGAGGGAATATGGGGATTCATTTGTAATTTAGCTATCAATTGTATTAGAATATCTTGAATGGATTTAATAAATCATAAAATTTGTAATGTTAACCAAGTTAGAAATATTGTTTAATTATGTTTGAATACAGTAAAACTCCAAATTAGAAAATGCAATTCAAATAAAACTACAACCAATAAACATTGAAAATTCACATAACGGTCAAGTCAGCTATCAATTGTTTTAGAAGAGGTTGAATGGATTTAATAAATCATTCAAGTTGTAATGTTTACCAAGTTAGAAATATTGTTTGACTATGTTCGAATACAGTTCAATTACAAATTAGAAAATTGAATTCAAATAAAACTGCAACCAATAAACATTGAAAATTCACATAATGGTCAATTCAGCTATCAATTGTTTTAGAAGAGATTTAATGGATTTAATATATCATAAAAGTTTTAATGTTCACCAAGATAGAAATATTGTCTGAGTACGTTTCAATACAGTACAATTCCAAATTAGAAAGTGAAATTCAAATAAAACTGAAACCAATAAACATTGAAAATTCACATAACGGTCAAGTTAGCTATCAATTGTTTTAGAAGAGCTTGAATGGATTTAATAAATCATACAAGTTGTAATGTTAACCAAGTTATAAATATTGTTTGACTATGTTTGAATACAGTTCAATTACAAATTAGAAAATGCAATACAAATAAAACTGCAACCAATAAACATTGAAAATTCACATAATGGTCAAGTCAGCTATCAATTGTTTTAGAAGAGCTTGAATGGATTTAATAAATCATACAAGTTGTAATTTTCACCAAGTTAGAAATATTGTTTGACTATGTTTTAATACAGTTCAATTCCAAATTAGAAAATGCAATTCAAATAAAACTACAACAAATAAAAATTGAAAATTCACATAATGGTCAAGTCAGCTAAAACATATTTGTGATCAATACTAAATAAATTTGAATATTACAAACCTTAACAACCCAACTCAAGGTAAACAAAAATAATTGAGAACATGGATGAATGATTCTATATATATTCAACCACAACTTCAGGTTCACAATCAACTCTAACAATTGAGCTATCTGAGTCATCAAAAGAAATAAATAGATTGGTTCCAATGGAACTAGGGACAGTGTCAATTCCATCATCACCATCATCAAAAATATTTCCTGGAATTACTTCAATTATGACACCAAATTCAGGTCGAAGTTGGTCTTTGACATAAAAAACATGTTTATCCATTGATACCAACACATATAGTTCTTCGGTAGCAAGAGTACGAGTCATATTAATTACTCGAAATCCACAATCATCAATAAATGTGCCATGTCTCATCATCGAATAAAACCAATGTCATTTCATCATTGTGACTCGTCCATGAGAGTAATAATCCAATATTATTATTTTCTCAACAACTCCATAATAACCCACATTCTAAAATCACGGTCTACTATCTAATGCACTAGCATGAAAATATATTGTGGCAGTAACAATAACACCATCATGTTGTGTTCTCATGTTCTTTACTCGTTCAGTGACAATAAATTTGTACCCATTGACAATAATTGATTTACAGTCACGAACCACGGTATTAGGACCAAAAGCCAAAGCTCTTATTTCCTCAAAGACAGAGTCAATAGACAAACTCAATACCTGCAATATAAATGACTATTAAACTTAATTAAATATTGATATAATTATTTTAATCATTAATTTTTTTATACCTTCAATTTTAACCAAGCAGAAAACTCTCTGCTATGCAAAGACTCTCTCGTTCTCAAAGATAAAGAATGATGCTTCCTATTTATCATTGTTTTATGTTCCCTATAGATAAAAAATATTAATATTTTAACAGATATATATGTAAGATATACATAATCAATTTAGTTACCTGATATAGTCATCGAACAAATCACAGTTGAACAAAACTATGTGATATGCCATCTCCCACTCTTCGTGGCTTAATGTCTTCAATGTATATGATCCAGGAATTCCTCCTATTTGAAGAAGTGATGGAAAAATGGGTTCAATTTTCTCATACTGTTCTTCTTCATTTCTCATTGGTCTGTTCAATCTTGTAGTATGATCAGTCAAATACATCGAGCAGAAATCCATACATTCTTGAGCCAAGTAACCGTTCACGATAGAACCTTCGGGATGATTTCTGTTTCGGACATAAGAATTTAATGTGAGCATATTTCATTCAGTTGGATGCATCCAACGAAAATAAACAGGTCCTCTGAGAATTATTTCAGTGGGAATATGGATAGTCAGATAAAGCATGCATGTGAAAAATGATGGAGGAAATACTTTCTCAAACTCACACAAAATTAATGGGGCATCTGTCAATATATTTTGCAAGAAATACTTAGACAACTTGTTAGCATAAATATCTCTAAACAAATGGAACAACCGAATAACAGCCACCCTTAAATTATTGGAAAAAATATGATGGATGGCTATTGGAAGCAACTCATGAAGTAGAACGTGATAATAATGAGTCTTAAAAGATTTTAGCTTCAACAATATTCTGTTGACCCGTTTAGATATGTTGCATGAATAGCCATAAGGAACTCTAATAGTCACTAATACTTCCAGAAATTGTTTTTTTTGTAGGTGTCATCACATAAGAAGGACGTGGAAGTTCCCGTTTATTTTCACTAATACGTATAGGATGTAATTCTGGTCTGATACCCTAGTCCACCAAGTCACGCCAAGATCATAAATCATCTTTTGTCTTCCCCTTGATATTTAGAAGAATTGAAAGCAACATTTCACATATATTCTTTTCAATATGCATTACGTCTAAGAAATGACATAACAAATTGGTTGACCAATAAGGAAAATCAAAAAAGATACTCCTCTTCCTCCAATTGTAATAGGTTTCAGTGGAAACATTCTTTCTCTTTCAAGATTTCATTTGACCCTTCCCGAATGAAAAACTGAAATCTTTCAATTCATTAAGTACGTCAGTTCCAGACATACGCTGAGGTGGATCATTGGTCTCTATGGTATTATCAAATCTTCGAAGATTAATTCTATATGGATGATCCTTTGGCAAGAATTTTCGATGTCCCATAAAACTAAAACTACAGTGATGTTTCAATCTTCTGGATCGTGTATTCTTCATACAAACTGGACATGACAATTTTCCATCCGTGCTCCATCTAGACATCATTTCATAAGCCGGAAAATCATTGATCCTCCACATAAACGCAGCACACATCTGAAATATGTCTTTCGAACATGCATGGTATGTGTGCACACCCACATCCCAAAGAAGTTTCAACTCTTTTATTAATGGTTGCATGTAGACATCAATATCAATGCTAGGATCAGAAGGACCAGATCTGAGTATACTCATGAAAGTGAAAGGTTTTTTCATACACAACCATGGGGGAAGATTATAAATGTGTATAAAAACTGGCCATGTGTTGTGCGAAGTAAGAATCTGCCCAAAAGGATTAAAACCGTCACATGAAAGACCCAACCTCACATTACGCACGTCAGCTTCAAAATCAGTATGTCGAGCATCAAATCTCTGCCATGAAAATCCATATGTAGGATGCACCAACTCATCATTAGTCTTCTTTATCACGGTATCATGCCATATCATTTTTATTGATATGTCATCAGAAATAAAAAGATTCTAGAGTCTGGGGATCAATGGAAAGTGCCACATTACATTCTGTGGAATGCGAGATGGTTTTCCATCAGATTTTGACTTCCAGCGGGATGTGCCACATTTAATACAATCATTTCGTTCAGCGGTTTCCTCCCAGAATAAACTGCAATCTTTTGGGAAAGCATGAATTTTGTTTCTTTAAAATCCAAGTTCTTAAACTAACTTCCATGCCATATAGTTGTTTGAGGGAATATCTGCATCATCTGGAAGTAAATCCTTCAAGAGGGTAATAATGTAATCGATTGCTGTATAAGAAATCCCATACATAGTTTTCCCATGAAACAATCGGATTAAAAATTCTAACTTTTTCATTTTATCGCATTGTCGATATACTGGAGTCGCGGTGGCATCATTCAATTTTTTCACCCTATCAATATCATCATTTTCACTAGATGCATCAACTATGCTCATATCAAAATCTTTTTGAGTCAAAATCCTTTCTTTTTCATGATGATGAATAAACAGAAACCGATCATCTAACAAATTCTCCATTCTAGTCTTTTAATTTCGATCATCACCAATTTGAGATTTCATTTTCTCCCCATTGTGATACCACACAAAGTAGTTTGCTTGAAAACCATTTTTGGTTATGTGTTATCTGACTTCTTCATGGCTCAACCAACGTCTACCAACACAATTCGAGCATGGGAAGTGTGTGCGGCCACTATCTGAAGCATTGTGAAATGAAAAATCTATAAAGATCTCCAAATTGTTATTAAAATCGCTTGAGATCTGATCAGTTTCATACATCCAAATTCTTTCCATTCTGTAAAAAGAATGTATATATGTCATTTTGTCATAAACAATTCAATAAGATTGAACTTTAATAGAAAATACATTTATGTAAACGATAAAGGAACAAGTTTCTAGTCTATGTAGTGAAAAGCACCCCACCCTCATAAAAGTGAGTATTGGCCAAGAAGAACACATAATATACAATGTACAATGAGAACCATATTTAGTTGACCCTAAAGTTATATTAGTACAATCATCTTGGGGGAAATGGAATATATGATCTTGGTTAACTGATGAATTCAAAAGCTCGTATTCTATATGTTGGACACAATCTAAGGTAAGAAATCATGTGAGGATGGGTTTACATCATTCAATTTCTTACAAGCTAGTGATAATGAAGGCTTAAATTAATGAATTGAGTTCACTGATACCATGTCAACCATTATACACACCATGTGAACCATTATACACACCATATGAACCCTTATACCATATCGTCATTATTACAACCATTAATAACAACTTATTAAATAACATCACTAGTTAAAGATAATCAAATTGAACATAAATCAATAATAATATTGGATATATCATGTAAAATGAAGTCATACTATCTTACATCATAAATGACCACCCACAACCATGATTAATGACCACAAAGCTCCCCTTTCGGCCAAATCAAATGTGAAAACGAAAACACATAGTTGTAGAAAAAAACTTCATTTGTGTGAAGAATAATAATCTCATGGTCCTCATTATATTTGAACCACACAGTCATTATTATCAAGATGAACTTGTATCCATGAAATCATATTGGAAACATGATTCAATACATTCATTTTTCTGATTTTCCCAAGCATTTTGAGGAACCCCAAATCAATGAAAATGGTCATTGTGTTTTAAAAATGTGATTGAATAACACATGTACGATGTCGAAGGTAGAATGATTAATGGTTATATTAGAAAAACTAATATTCACTATTATTGTGAATTTGACATTCGGTGAATTAGTTTCATGAAGAAGGAAGAAGTACTAATTAGGGACCACATACTATTTGGAAAAGTTCAAGAAGATACTCCATATGTTCTATTGTGCAAAGGATAAGTGAACAATGTGTCATTTTATTATATATAGATTTTGATAGAAACATGATACATACTTGTTATGTAATACACATAGTGTACAAAAATTAAGATGAACAAGATCTTCATGTTTGGCATGATCTTAATGAAAGGAGTGATTTTCATGAAATAATATCAATAAATATTACAAATAATTTCTTATTAGTTCCTATACATGAAGCTATAATATTTGTAGCAGATTAATGAAAACTATGAATCTTCGATATTAGAACACAATTAAGAGACACCATGCCCATGTAAATGTAAATGTGTAATGAAAAAATTAATTAGACATACACCGATATTGGGATTTTAGTACACAATTCGTAGAACAATCATAAAATTTTACAAAAACCCAAAAAATTATGAATAACGAAATTTTTTAGAATAGAAGGATGTGATTTATAAGAGGTGGAACTATATCCTTGATAAAATATAGAATGATTCTAACCTGGTAGGTACTGATCCGATAGAAGATGTGGGGATTGGGAAGTGTATCTGCCAAGGAATCACTCTAGGAGATGAGCGGAAGGCTTCTGGAATCTTGGGGAGGCCGCTGCCTGCATTTTGGTATATGGGGCTTTTTTCCCCAAAAGTTCTTAAAAAACGTTGGGAAAACTAAGGAAAACCCAATCTTTCCCAACGGTTTTATGAAGCTGTTGGGAAAAGCAAGTTCTTCAAGGTCTTTACCAATGGTTTATATAAACCATTGGGAAAGACAACATATGCCAATGGTTCCTTTGAACCATTGGTATACAAGTGTTGGGAACCCCACCCCTTCCAGTAGTGAATAAAGCACAACATATATGACCAAGAGGTTCAATATCAAGCCGAAACATAGTCCTCTCAACAATTTATATAAATTTGATCCACACCCTGGATCAGGGTTCACAATAGTTTACAACTGTCCAGGTTAAAGTCCTCTACCACAATTCTACGTGGGAAACAAAAACAACAGAAAATAGAGATGTCCAGGTCACACACAACCTCTACCACTATCCACAGTGGGAAATAGAAGATGTAAGGAGTTTGAACGAGGATTCACAGATCCTCCAGTTAAGGTTCAGAAGACAGTGTATGTGTAAGTTAAAACTGATGACACACACTGCTCGTAATGTAAATAATAAATCACTGAGCAAGATATAGAGTTTATAATGGCTCTAGTGATTGCAGTGTAGCTCTGGACTCCTTCGGAATTGATCAGAAATGGTTCTGAGTCCTCTTCGGGTTTTTGTCTGAAAAAAAATAGTGTCGTCTACTTGACATCTATATTCAGATACAATGAAAATGTAGTCGATGAAGTTCTTCAAAATTCTTTGGAATGTAAAGAACTCTTCTTGAGTATGCATGAGTGTGTATGAGCTTCTGTGTCTTCTTGGTCGTGCATGTATATCTGTATGACCACTTATTGTGTATTTCACTTGTATCACATCTGTATATCCCTTGTATATTCCACTTGTTTTTCACATGTGTATATTTGTAGCAACATGGAATTCTTGTATTTATGGCATGAGCTATGGAAAGAGAAATGATTTCTTTTTGCAGGTACGAGGTATGGTTCCCTAACATCCAACAACCATCATTAAATAAATTATAGAGCTTTAAAATATACCTAATATGACTGCTGGTTAGATTAAATAAAGATAAAGAAATTAAGGTAGCATTAGATTCTCTGGAACGGTAGCTTTGTATATTGGTAGCCTTGTGTCACGGTAGTTCTTTGTATCGGTAACCTCTTATATAGGTAACCTCTTGTGTAATGGTAGCCTTTCTATCGGTATACTTCATGTCTATCGGTAGACTTGATCGGTAGCGGTAGACTTAATGTACCAGTGACCTTTCGTGTAACGGTAGCCTTCATGTACCGGTAGCTTCCTTAGTGTATCGGTAGACTTCCTTGGTGTATCGGTAGACTCCCTTGGTGTATCGGTAGACTTCCATTGGTAACTTGTCTGCAATGGTAGGCTTGATTAGCAGTGACTTGTCTGTATCAGTGACCTTCACGTATCGGTAGACTTTCATAACCATGACTTGTTTGTATCGGTAGGCTTGATGTAGCGGTGAGCTTCACGTATAGGTAGACTTGCATAACAGTGACTTGTATGTATCGTTAGGCTTGATGTATCAGTGACCACTTGTCTGTTTAAGCATTCTATTGGAAGAATGGGTTATGTTAGAATATATATTCATCCAGTAACCGAATTCTCTGAAGATAATATACATATTATAATATATGAATATGTGCTTGGTGTACAGAAGTACTAAAATAAGTAATTAACCATTAATAAATATTTGGATTATCAAACCATAATTGAGCATAATTGGGATTATCAAAATATGAGTTCAACTAATTCTCTCAGAGGGTTCAACAATCAAACCCTTTTTGATAATCACAACTTATTCCAAAGTATTAAAAAAATTAAAATAGTGTCAGAGGAAAAATTTCCGAAGAAAAACATTTAAAACAAAGTTATCATTTTTCTCCCCCTTTCAATTGCACTCCCAGTTCTCATTTGTTTCATTTTCTCCCCCTTTGTGATTAACAAAAAGAAGGGTAGAATCAGAGAGATGTAGAGTCAAAAAGAGAATAGATTGCAAGGAAACATAAACACAGTAATGTGGAGAATGTAAGAGTAAATTTCCATTAAGTCACAAAAGATACAAACTGAGAAAGTCAGTATTACAAAAATACAAGTGAATCCTATCAAAAACATCCAGAATCACTCAATCTTCCTCTTGAACATGAGTATTTCCCTTAGGATCAGAAGAGGGAGCAGGGTCAGATTGAGTAGATGGCTTGGGAATAGCTGAAAGAACAACTGGAGGGTCAGCCACAAAAACTGTACCAGACCTGAAATTTGGGATCTTCTATGGGATCATAGGTGTCACGCTTCGAATATACTGAACTGGAGTCAGTTGAGGTGTACTCCCAGAGGTAGAGGAAGGAAGTGCAGGAGGTACAATCATAGGTCTGGCATCCAGATTCAAGAATGGTAGAAGAAGGTTCCTGAAATCCATAATAATACTACCTCCTACCTCCATTGCTGACACAAAATCATCTCGATTTTGAATGAATTTATCCATGGCAGGAGTAAGCTCCCTTAGCTTACTAACCTGTTCTCTAAAAGCTTGAGTCACTAGAGGAAACTTCAAATTCTCCATCAAGAGCTTGAAATGGTTGGTCATTTGATGCTTGGTGTAGAACTTTTCAAAGTAGGAAACCACTTTATTCTTAATTGACTCTTGAGAAGCAGTAGCTTCCCATAGGTCATCACGAACAAAACTTCTAACTTCCCTAGTGGTAGCAAGGATCTGAGTATCCGAGGTGCCACTGGTACTGGCCTTTGCCAACTCTTCCTGGATAACAGTTCTGATCTGGTCAAGGTTCACAGTGGAGCTGGATGAGGGAATTAGTTTAACTGAGAAAGCTACTGTCTCCTTGAAAGATTGTGTTAGATTACTAACCACCTTCTGAACAAGTTAATCTTGACTATAAAAATGTTCATTGACTGATTTCTTAAAAGCCTCAAAAACATCCACAAACTGCTTGACTACTTCTTTGATATATTTGATATCAGTATTCACTTGGGTTT
The DNA here is from genome assembly GCA_963277665.1 of Viscum album. Classification (NCBI taxonomy): domain Eukaryota; kingdom Viridiplantae; phylum Streptophyta; class Magnoliopsida; order Santalales; family Viscaceae; genus Viscum; species Viscum album. Next base: position 1,325,162,974 of record OY728139.1, on the reverse strand, counting down.
GAGAATTGTTCATGGTAGTCAATGAAGAAATCGATTGTCTTAGAGCATCCAAATCTCCTGTCCAACTCTCAATTTGAGTATGGCATACTTTGACTTCATCCATCATTCCCTTCACTGGACTAGAAACAGCACATCCCAGAGATAGCTCCAGGGATTTCTCCACACTCCTCATTTCATCAACCATGATTTTCTTTAAATATGCCACTGATTCTCTCAGTGTTTCTTTCATTTCAGCCTTTAAGGACTCAAGGTCCTCCTTGGTTGCTAAATTTTGAGCTACAATAGGTAGGATAAATGATTCCCTTTGGGGATGGTCTTCCTCATCATAATCTCCATAATTGAGTCCAGGTACCATATATCCTAGATCTGATGTCCAAACTTCAATGTCATACAACACAAAAACTGAACCAAGATGCTCCCCCTCACTTAGAGAATTCTCCTAAGGAATCTCCTCTAACAGTTCTGCTCAAGGTAACTCTAGAGCCTCCTATGAAATTTCAGTAGATGCAACAACCATTTTCTCTGATAGTTCAATAGTAGGTTTAGTACTATCCTTTTCTGAGTCATCAATGACTTCTCATCAAGGGAAGTAGATGCCACTTCTGCTGCCTGAACAGACACAATCTGGACTATACTATCTATCAGAGGGCTCAAACTGAGCTCTTCTTCTTCATTTTCCTCATCATATGTTTCACCAGCAGCCTCATTTTATCCATTAACAAAATAATCATATTCAGTTACCTCATCCTCTTCAAAGGTGTCCCTAACAACATATTTATATGCTTCTACTTATTCTTCTTCAGTGGACTCAATATCATTGTCCTTCAGAATAGTTTCTCTCCTTGGTAGTTCTTTTGGAGGGATAACTGCTCTATAAGAAATATTTTGATGCACAGGACTAGGTGGTAAATTCGGGTCTTCTCCTTCCTCAACTGATGTCTCTTCCTCCTCAGCTTCAGCTTCATTATCATTCTATACCAGTTCTGGCTCATCTGGTCCAAGACCAGGATCCCTCACATCCTTTGGTCTAGAATTATGGTCCACAGGAGTGTACTTGTCGTAGACTTTACCTTCATCATTAACCTATGATTTATTCCAAGGGTTTAGCTAACTTTCATATACTTACAAATAGTCTTGGTGAGGCAAAAGTTATCCTTAACCACAACAGTTTCATCATGAGGTCCAGCTACCACCTTTGCCTTCAACAGAATAGAAATCAACGTAGAAAAGAAATGCGCATCAGACTTAGACTTCTCTCTAGTCATATCCTCGATCTGAATCATTAGAAATTTGCACAAATTCACCCTTACTCCATGCTTTAATAGATACAACAAATAAATATCCTGAAATATGAGGGTATAAAAATCTCCTCTTCTTGGACTAACCACATGCTGAATGAAATTAAAAAGTAGTTTATCCTCCCCTTCCATCTCTATAGCAATGATCTTTCTAGGGGTTCCATTTCCTGTCAATTCCAACAAGGCATCCACATATATGAAAAATTAACTAGTTTTAGGTATGGATTTTGAATAAAATCCATAATCACCACTATGAGGAACTCTAAGGTTCTCAGCCCATTCAACTGATGAAAATGAAAAATTTTGACCTTTCACAAAGGAAATCATCCTATTCTCCTCTTCTGAAGTCTCAAAACAAACAAACTCAAAACTCCTTTACAAATACTGGGTAATACGGTCCATTATTGTTCATGAAGAATTCGAGCCATCCTTGCTCTTGTAAGATCTTTAGAATCAAGGACTTTCTTTCCAACAGCCATTCCGCACATAACTCCTTTTCCACTACAAGTTCTCGCTTCAATAAATGCAGATTCATAGGATTCCTTCAAGCAACATTTCCACTGCTTCCACTAGCACCAGCATTGGTTACTTTCTACTTCTTGTCTTGTGGCGCATCACTCCCTTCATCCACTGAGGGTCTCTTCACACGGGCCATTTCAGATTCTGAGGCTTAGGGTTTTGCGAGCTTGAGAGGTTTAGGTAGGAGGGATTCGAACAGACGTGTTCGCAGTGATTGAGTGATGTTTAGAGTCAAGTTTAATATCATTCATTATTCACATATAAAATAAATGTAAAAAAAATATTTGGATTCTTGGCCATAATACGAAAATTTAAAACAGCGCGAGAGATGTACCAGTGTGGTCTATCCTAGCAGTGAGGTTTATCAAACGGTGAGGTTTATCCTAACGAGGATGTTTATCCTAACGGTGAGGTTTATCCAAAGGTGAGGTTTGTATAACGGTGAGGTTTTTCTAATGGTGAGGTTTGTCTAATGGTGAGGTTTATCCTAACGGTGAAGGTTATCTAATGGTGGGGTTTATCCTAACAGTGAGGTTTATCTAACGATGAGTTTTATCCTAACGGTGAGTTCTATCCTAACGGTGAGGTTTATCCTAACGGTGAGGTTTTATCTAACAGTTTTAAGAGTAAGTTATCATTCCTAATTCGTGTCTAATGAAACATAATCTTTCTGAACATAATGGATTACAGAAAATATCAGCTAATTGGAGTTCAGTGCCTATAAATTCAACAGTTATATCACCTCTTTGATAATGATCTCTTAGAAAGTGGTGTATAACATCGATGTGTTTAGTTCTAGAGTGAGACACAGGGTTCTTTGAGATGTTGATGGCACTAGTGTTATCACAGTTAATTGAAACATGTTTAAAATCAAATCCATAGTCCAATAAAGTGTGTTTCATCCACAAAATCTGTGCATAGCAACAACCAGCAGCTATATACTCTACTTCAGTAGTAGATAATGAAACAGAGTTCTGTTTCTTACTACACCTTGATATTAGGGACTTTCCAAGTAAATGACATGTTCTAAATATGCTCTTTCTATCTAACTCTCATCCAGTAAGGTCATCATCTGAATAACTTATTAAATCAAATGATTGTTCTTTTGGGTAAAATAGTCCCAAATTAGTAGTATATTTAAGATATTTGAAAATCCTTTTAACAGCAAGTAAGTGTGACTATTTAGGGTTATCTTGAAATCTAGCACACATACATACACTGAACATAATATCAGGTCAACTAGCAGTAAGATGCAATAATCTCGCAATTATACCTTTATAATTAGTTTGATCTTCTGGTTTCCCAGTTTCATCAATATCTAATTTACAGGTGGTACTCATAGGTGTATCACTCCCCTTAATATTATCCAAACCAAAAAGCTTTAATAAATCCTTAGTATATTTACATTGATTTTAAATAATACCATCTTTAGTTTGAAAGATTTGAAATCCAAGAAAGTACTTAATCTCTCCCATTAAGCTCATTTCAAACTCATTTTGCATAACCGTTGAAAATTCTGTACATATATAATTTTTAGAAGATCCAAAAATAATATCATCAACATATATATTTACTATTAAAACATCTTTTAAAATTCTTTTTATAAAAAGAGTGGGATCATCAATTCATTTTTTAAATCATTTTGAAATAAGAAAATTTGTAAACATTTCATACCATGCTCTTAGAGCTTTTTTTAAACCATATAAAGCTTTAGAAAGTTTGAAAACATGATTTTGAAAGTGAGGATTTGAGAAACCAGGTGGTTATTCTAAAAAAACATCTTCATCTATAAAACCATTTATAAAAGCACTTTTCACATCCATTTGATATAACTTGAAATTCAGATGTGATTCAAAGACAAGTAAGATCCTAATTGCCTCTAATCTAGCTACAGGTGCAAAGGTTTCCTCATAGTCAATTCCTTCTTCTTGATTGTAACCTTGTGCAACTTGTCTAGCTTTATTTCTAATGATGTTTCCAGATTCATCAACTTTGTTTCAAAACACCCACTTTGTGCCTATTGTTAATGTGTCTTTATGTCTTTCTACTAATTCCAAGACTTTACTTCTTTCAAATTGATTTAGTTCTTCATGCATAGCCATTACCCAAAATTCACCATTGATAGCATCATTGATATTTTTAGGTTCTAACTATGAAAGAAATGTTTGATGTTCAACCTGATTTCTTAGAGAAGTTCTATTCTATCTTCCTCTATCTATATTACCTACAACAACATCTAAAGGATGGTTATTTAGAGTCCTAGTTGGTCTCAAAAAGGTAGGGCTAGAGATTTTAGGTTCATAAACAGGTTGGGAATCAACAGAAGTGAGTTCTGGAAAATTTACAGAACTGGATTTTTTAACTACAGGTCCACTGTCTTTATCATTAAGGTTCAAAACAGAGAGATTATCATCAAGATTTTCAAGAGAGGTCTTAGGTTCATGTGGATCAGTTTCATAAAATTTTATGTGAACAGATTCCTCCACACATTTGGTTCTCTTATTGAAAACTCTATAGGCTTTAGTAGAGATAGAGTAACCTAGGAAAACTCCTTCATCACTCTTGGATTCAAACTTATCAAGATTATATTTGGTATTAAGAATAAAGACATTGCAACAAAAACTATAAATAAGTTAACCTTAGGTTTCCTATGGTTCCACAACTCCTAAGGGGTCTTCTTAAGAACAGGTCTGTTAAAGACTCTATTGATAATATAACAAGCTGTATTGACAGCTTCAGCCCAAAAATAAACAGGTAGGTCATACTCATTGAGCATGGTTCTGGAAATTTCTTGAAAGGGTTCTATTCCTCCGTTCTACTACACCATTTTGCTGAGGTGTCCTAGGGGAAGAGAAATTGTGACTATAGCCATTGTCTGAGCAATAGGATTCAAAATCATGATTTTCAAACTCACGACCATGATCACTTCTCAAGGTTTTAATCTTAAGTCCACTAAGGTTCTCTATAGGCTTGGAATATTTAACAATGTAAGAACAAGCTTCACTTTTGTGAGCTAGAAAATATACCCAAGTATACCTAGAAAAGTCATCTACTAGAACATAGACATAGTGCTTCCCATTTAAACTAGAAACTCTAAAAGGTCCAGAAAAATCCATGTGAACCAACTCGAGAGGTTGAGAAGTTGACACTTCTTTCATTGATTTAAAAGAAACTTTATGTTGCTTTCCCTTTTGACAGGGATTACAAACTTTATCTACTGGGAATTCAAGTTTTGGTAGGTCTCTAACTAAGTTCTTCCTAGTCAGTTTTCTAAGTGAATGTACATTGTAGTGTCCTATTCTTCTGTGCCAAAGCCAAGACTATTTATTAAAATCATTTAATCAAGTAACATTTCACCTAGCTAAAGAATTTAAATCAACAGCATAGTCATTTTCATTTCACAAGGCAGAAAATACTAAAGCATTTTTACAATTAAAAAAATTCCTAGAATCATTTTCAAATTTTACATTAAAACTGTCATCACATATATGAGAAATACTTAGTAAATTATACTTAAGTCCATAAACAAATAGAACTTTAGAAATCAATACCGAGTCAATGTTACCAATCTGGTCTAAGCAGATGATTTCCCATTAAAATTATCACCAAAAGTGACAAAACCTCCATCAACTCTGACTAAGCTTTTAAAGCATGAGAAGTCTCCTGACCTATGTCTTGAACATCCACTGTCCATGTACCAGTTCTTTCTACAGGAGCTCTTTAAGAAGGTTCTCTACAAAACTGATTTAGATAGGAAATGATTTTGGTACCCAGATTTTCTTGGGTCCAGACAGGTTAGCCAATAAAACTTCAGGTACCCAAATTTGTATTATGGGTCTCATAAGATTTGCATAATCAACAGATTTAGACAGATAAACCTTATTAAATCTGTAACTATGAATATAACTAGTTAAATCATATAAACTTCCAGAACTATAACTATCTACATTCTATCCAGATTTAGGAATAAATCTAGTTTTTGTAATTGTTCTTTGTCGAGGTTGGTATCCAATACCAGTAGTATATCTAGGTGCAATCTGCTTACCTAGAATTTGAGTAAGATTATCTTTTCCATTTGTAAAATTTTCTAAATCCTTCCAATATTTCTCATTTGACAATTTTAGTTCAGTGTTTTCTTTATGTTACTGAGCATTTTTTTCCATTTCTATGTCAAGATCAGATTTATGTTTAATAGTTAAAGCATACTGTTTCTTTAAACCTTTTTATTTATCTTTCAACTCATTACAGGTTTCTTCCAACATATCACATTATTCTGACAGTTTAGATTTTGACATATTTTCAGAATCAGAATCATCCCTAGAATAATATGTATTTAAAGCAGGACTTTCAGATGTTACCTCAGAAGTGTTTGTCATAAAACACATGTTTTCCTTATTTATATTTTCAGTCTTAGAAGCTTCAGATTCACTGGAGCTATCCTCAAAAGCACACCACGCAGCCTTCATGGCTTTCTTATACTTATTATCCTTATACTCATATTTCTTCTTGTATTTCAGCTTTGGAAAATCCGCTTTTATATGTCCTTTTCTTTTGCATTCATAGTAGAAAAATTCATCAGATTTTTCAGATTTCTTCCTGTTCTTTTTCCAGTTTCCCTTGTTGTCATACTTACCTTTGTAATTTGATTTTCTGAAAAACATCCTCTTCTTATAAAACTTCTTGAATCATCTGGCTATTTGAGCCATTTCTGCATCACTATCAGATACACTTTCCCTTTCTTCACAACTTGAGCTATCACTTACATCTTGAAGTTTCTCCTTATCCTTATTCTTTGAAGTAGATGTCTTGAAGGCAACTGACTTCCTTTTTGGTTCATCTTCTTCTTCTTTGTTTACCTTAATTTCTTCTTCATACATCATCATGTTACCAATAAGTTCCTTGACTGGTAGTTCACCAATATCACAAGATTCTCTGATTGAAACAGAAGTGCCCCTCTATCTTTTAGGTAGGAATCTCAAAATTCTCATGATCTGCTCCTTTGATGGAACATCCTTTCCCAGTGAGATCATTGTATTGACAATTTTGTTAAACCGGAGATACATATCAGAAATGGGTTCATTAGGCTTCATCTTAAAATTATCATATTTAATATTATAGGTGTTCAATATCATTTCCTTAACATTAGTTTTTCTTTCATGAGAAACACTTAAAGTACCTAAAATTTCATGTGCAGTCTTACAAGCAGATATTCTATTAAATTCCTCATCTCCTAAAGCACAATACAGAGCATTCATATCTTTTCAATTATTATTGTAAGATGTCTTAGTAGCTTCATTCCAAGTTGATCTAACAGTAGTGGGAATTTTATATTCTGATTCTATGGCAGTCCAAATATCAAAACCCATGCTTTCTAAATGAATTTTCATCTTAATCTTCCACTGAGAATAGTTGTTTCTATTGAAAAAGGGTGGTTTATTAGTAGCAACACCTTCAAGTCTGTTATCTATGACAACTAGGTTAAAAATATTTTTTAAGAGATAAAAATTTAGAAATAACAGAAATTTTACGAACATTAAAATAAAACTAAAATCAAAGTTGAAAAATAGAGTACATCAGAAAATATTTTTAATCCTCTGATACAAAATGTTGGTCAGAGTGGATACTCAAGAGGGGGGTGAATTGAGTGCCAATTAAAATTTCTGTTTTAAAATCCTTTACCAAAATCCCCCAATTTAAAATACTAATTTAATTTTAGTGAATTTGAACTAAAGAAAACTTTCAATTAGATTCTAAAGGGATTGATTAAATTCCAGTTAATCTAATCAGAATATCAGATTAGATTTTGAAACTAACATAATAATTTAAAAATAATGCAAACACTTGCTAATTCAATTATCAGAGTAAATTTGAAAAATAGTTTAAGTTTTAAAGCACTTAGCAGTGGAATAAAAGGTTTTAGATAAAACAAAATAAAGCACAGCAGATATGACCAAGAGGTTCAGTCTCAAGTTGAGACTTAGTCCTCTCAACAATTTATATAAATTGGATCCACACACTAGATCGGGGTTCACAATAGTTTACAACTGTCCAGGTCAAAGACTTCTACCACAGTTCTACGTGGGAAACAAAAACAACAGCAAATACAGTTGTCCAGGTCACACATGACCTCTACCACAATCCACAGTGGGAAATAGAAGATGTAAGGAGTTTGAATGAGGATTTACAGATCCTCCAGTTAATGTTTAGAATACAGTGTATGTGTAAGTTAAAACTGATGACACACAATGCTCGTAATGTAACTAATAAATCACTGAGGAAGATATAGAGTTTAGAATGGCTCTAGTGATTACAGTGTAGCTCTGGACTCCTTTGGATTTGATCAGAAATGGTTCTGAGTCCTCTTCGGGTTTTTTTCTCAAAAACAGAGTGTCGTCTACTTGACATCCAGGTTTAGAGACAGTGAGAATGTATTCGATGATGTTCTTCAAAATCCTTGTGAAAGTAAAGAACTCTTCTTGAGTAAGCATGAGTGTGTATGATCTTCTGTTTCATCTTGGTCATGTAGGTATATCTATATGAGCTCTTGTGTATTTCACTTGTATCACTTCTGTATATCCCTTGTATATTCCTCATGTCTTTCACATGTGTATATTTGCAGCAATATGGACTTCTTGTATTTATGGCATGAGCTCCGACAAAAGAAATGATTTCTTTTTACAGGTACGAGGTACGGTTCCCTGACATCCAACAAACTTCATTAAATAAATGACAGAGCATTAAAATATACCTAATATGACCATTTGTTAGATTAAATAAAGATAAAGAAATTAAGGCAACATCGGATTCTCTGGAATGGTAGCTTTGGATATCGGTATCCTTGTGTTACGGTAGGTCTTTGTATCAGTAAACTCTTGTATCAGTAACCTCTTGTGTAATGGTAGCCTTTCTATCGGTAGACTTCATGTCTATCAGTAGACTTGATCGATAGAGGTAGACATAATGTACTGGTGACCTTTCCTGTAATGATAGCCTTCATGTACCAGTAGCTTCCTTAGTGTATCGGTAGACTTCCTTGGTGTATCGGTAGACTCCCTTGGTGTATCGGTGGACTTCCTTTGGTCACTTGTCTGCAACGGTAGGCTTGAGTAACGGTGACTTGTCTGTATCGGTGACCTTCATGTATCGGTATACTTCCATAACGGTGACTTGTTTGTATCAGTAGGCTTGATGTAGCGGTGACCTTCACGTATCGGTAGACTTGCATAACGGTGACTTGTCTGTATCGGTAGGCTTGATGTATCGGTGACCACTTGTCTATTTAAGAATTCTATTTGCAGAATGGGTTAAGTTAGAATATATATTCATCCAGTAACCAAATTCTCTATAGATAATATAAATATTATAATATATGAATATGTGCATGGTGTACAGAAATACTGAAATAAGTAATTAACCATTAATCAATATAGGGATTATCAAACCATAATTGAGCATAATTGGGATTATCATAATATGAGTGAGCATAATTGGGATTATCAAAATATGAGCTCAACAAATTCTCCCAGAGTGTTCAGCACATGATTTTCAAATAATTTAAATAGTGAAAATCCAAAAAATAATGAGCCCTACCTAGATAATGGATCAATTGTTTTGAAAAATGTGTCCCAGAGAGATGATGGCGATGATCTATCTATGTTCATCATTTGATTCATGATTCACATTATTCATTGATGTTGATTAATGTTCTCGAATTTCCCACACCAAGAAAGCTCTCTTAATTCTCTTTACTATCCTAAGGTTTTGTGTCTGACCCTATAGATTCTTCATAAAGATGTATTTACTGAGTAGGATTATTTATAAGTCATTAAATTAAATTAAATTAATAAATTATGGGATTTAATTAAGTAACCCATCAATAAACACCTTCCATGGAATGCCCGACACTAACCAACATTACGTCAAGCCTTTGGTAAAATAATATTCTGAAAACTACCGCTATCTTGAATTTCACATCTTATCACGAACCAAGCCAGGTCACCATCTGACGAGATACCTAACCCAGTCCATGGCATGGCTTGAAGGGAATTCCCAATATCCATAGGATAGATACTAGTTCCTAGGTATCGATAACATGCCTTGGGAATGATTTTACCCATTTTCATAGATAAAAATAACCTACAAGAAAAATAAAACAAAATTGAAAAATACACAACCAAATATGATACAATAGATTTATAATTTTAATGTTTATAGCTTTGAATATAAACCCCATAGTACTATAATAAAAATGGAAACTATAACTTTCACCCAAACCTCTACATAATAAGAGGAACCACATTCTCAATCCACCACCACCAAACCCACAAGATAATACCACAAACAACCCAAACCATGATCACTAAACCATCTATCCTTTTATCTGAAACAAACATAGAATAAGTTATACACAAACCCAAGGGTGTGTGTAGGGTGTGAGAAAAAGCCTACTAGTATTCCACCAAAGAAAAAGATTCCCAACCAAAAAATTAAAAGATAATCTAACATTCTCATTTATAAAAATGCATTTAAAACATTTCTAGGGAAAAAATTTATTGGGTAAACATTTTAAAATGGAAAATTTCTAAGGAAATATATTTCACAACTACTTTCTTTAAAGAAAAATCTAATTTAATAAAACACAAACACACAAGAGGTCCATTGTATGCCAATGGATGGCACCACATATTATAGAGTAGAGAACAGTGGGTAGATCCCCTTGAGATAATGTAGTTTGAGTGGGACACTATAACCTCATACATCAATGAAATGCAACATAAAAACCGTGACACCCAATGTTCTCATGCACAAGCCACTAGGAGGGGAAACCCCAATGGACTAGTGGTCTCTGAACAGTATCATAGTATAGTTAGTGTTTTAAGTGTTAATCCTGCTTGATGTAACCAGGACGAACAACTTTTGTATCATCTAGGGTACTAGAACTAGATATCCCACCTAGATACCTAGGATTCCCATGGGTTCAAGTTCATATTCACATTTCACATATATCACCAATTTCATAAAACGATACCAAGAATTTCAAAGAAATCAACCTTTTTCCATAAAAAACCTCTTACCATTTTACCCACAATAGAACCCCCTTTTTAAACACATTAACAATCACCCACACAATTCATAAATTCCTTTTGAAAAATCATAAGAAAGAAACAAAATTAAAACCAACCAATTTAGTGGTCTAAGCCCCTTCATAAACCCACATATTCAATATAACCATTTTTAAAACAAGATTTCCATCATTCTAACCATTCAAAATTCATACTCAAAATTTCACAACAAGGTTAACATTCCAAAATGATTCTTTTTATAGTGAAAATCCATTTTACAATAGACACACTCATTAAGTTCCCATTAAAACATATTTTTAATCTTTCACACAAGGCATAAAACCCATTTTAGCAAACCCTTTCATAATGTATACAAAAAATATAGCCATTTTCCTCTATGAAAATTCATTTCCATCACATAAGCATGACAGAATATCTCAAAAATATACTTCTAACAACAAAAATGAAGTATATAACATGTTAAAATTAACTAAACAAACAAATAAAATCATCTAAAAATTATAGGGAATGGAACCACCTACCTTGAACCAAGAAGCCTCTGGAAAATAGTGCAAAACCACAATTGTGACTTGAGAAAACCCTACGAAGACAATATCAAACCACAACAGATTCTTATGCTAGTGCATCAGATAGTAGACCACAATTTGGAAATGTAGTTTATTACAGAGTCATTGAAAAAATAATAATATTGGATTATTATTCTCATGGATGAGTCACGCTGATGAAATGTATCTGGCTTGATTCGATGAAGAGGAATGAAACATTTATTGATGATTGTGGATTTCGAGTAATTTATATGACTCACACTCTTACTACCGATGAACCATATGTATTGGAATCAGTGGTGAAACAAATATTTTATGCCAAGACCATATTTGACCTGAATTTTGTGTCGTTATTGAAATGATTCCAAGACATATTTTTTATGATGGAGATGATGGAATTGCCACCATCCCTACTGCCATTGGAAATGATCTATTTATTACTTTTTATGAATCTAATAGCTCAATTATCAGAGTTTACTATGAAAATGAAGTTGTTGTGGGAAATATATAAAATTATCCATTCATGTTCTCAATTATTTTGGTTTACCTTGACTTGGGCTGTTAAGGTTGGTACTATTCAAATTGATTTAATATTGATTAAAAATATATTGTATCTGACTTGACCATTATGTGAATTTTCAATGTTTATTGGTTTCAATTTTATTTGAATTACATTTTTCAATTTGTAATTCAACAGTATTCAAACCTACAAAACCAACATTTCAAACTTGGTGAACATTTCAATGCTTCAACTGTGATTTGTATAACGTTTGTATGACTCTAATACCTCTCATTAACATTTTACAAGGCGATGAACATGATGGTTGGTATTATTCTACAAAACAAGTATTTAGACCTGCATCTTTAACCTGAGCTAAAGAAATTAATTTTTTCCTTAATTTTGAAAACTATTTTACCACTTATGAATCTGGTAGAATCAATGTTCCATGAATTTAATAGACTGATGACACTTAGTAAATAACCATCCTACTAAAAATTAAATTTCTTTATTACATCTTGTATGATTTATTGACTTCATTATATATTTTTTCAACCTCACCTAAAATAATGGATAGTTAAATTATCCATGAATCCCCTATTCCCTCTCATTTTTTGGTTACACATTAGTTATTCATTCCATATTTGTTTTCAAATGTAGGAAATGAAGCCAATTGAAGAGAGGCAACGAAAATAGATTATTGACAATAATCGTCGCATGATTGAGATAGTCATTCCACCACTAGTTCATGCAGTGAGTATTTTATTTAAAAAATATATATTTAAATAATGTATAATGTTATGTGATTAATTATTTCAGACATTTTTGCAGGATCCATCTATTAGGTGACAGTTATTTGATGAGAAGCCTAGTAGCGGACCTAGCACTCAGGGTGTTCATACGAGGGGGGTTGTATGAGAGATAGACGATCTGGTCGGTGTACCAGATTAGACCCTGCCCCTCCCACTGACATACCATCCATCCCACATGCTGATCCTGATGTGTCATTATGGAAACATGGGATATTTAGGCCTCCCTTTTTTTCACCACCGTTTACATCTGAGCCTCCTCATCTGTGTCTACCATATCGAATGATGATTCCCACTACCCATCCAACATTCGTCCATCCATCCCTGTCATCTTCTTTTACTTCTACTTCCTTCTCTCCGATATTTTATATCCTATCTTCTTCGACTCCTACTCCCCAAAAGTCTATCCCTACATAGCATACATTGGGACCCACTTCCTCTGTACAGTGTGTTTCATCAATTTCTACGGATCCAGCAACACCCATTGATCAGACTACCACATGTATACTTGTACAACCCTAAAAAAATTTTACACCATTATTTATTTTCATTATAAAATGTATTGATAAAATATTTGTTTTTATTTCATAACAGATACATATAATAATAGGAGGTGGGGGAAAGGGCATACATGAATGCGTGCAGTGTGGAATCACCGCACACAGTGGATGGTAGATTACAGTGAAGATAGTTAGATGATTGGAAAATCAGGGCAACAATGTCAGAGTTGTTTGGCGACGCTTGCCAAATACTCCGTCATTATTCCTATCAGCCCACTGTCATGGAGACGTCTGCTAAATGAAGTCAACAATAAAGCCTGGGTAGAGATATCGGTAAAAAAATCTATTGTATTTAATGCAATATATTAATTTTTTTATTTATTAGAATTAATATTTTGGTGTTAGCTGCGGTTTAATTTCCCCGATGGTGAGGGTGCACGACGAGCACTTCTAAAGGATTTAGGTGATCTTTGGAGAGCTTATAAGAATGAGTTTTACATTGGATGGTGTGCTATAGTGGACACAAAGTTAGAGGCAGCCCCTGTCATGGATGATTTTCTATTAGAACAGTACTGACAGATGATTAATTTTTGGACGACTAGCCAATTTATGTTATTAATCAAATTAGAGGTATTTAAATGAAAATTTTCATGTTTTTTGTTAATAATAAATATTGAATTTTATTTTGGATTTATATGGAAGAAAAAAAATTGATTCTAATAAATACATCCACACATTGGTACTTACTATGATGCCAGATCATGAGAGGTAGTAGGTATGACAATTTAAAATCTTTCATTATGACTTGCACTTTTTATTGCTTCCTAAATAAATTATTCGATTACTAAAGTTATTATATAATTTTAGTTATGAAATTAATTTTTTTTGGTATCCTGTTTTTAATTATGGTTTCCTACAATCAATGTCATTGTAGAGGAATAAATTTAATATAAAAGGACATGCGCCTCAAGAAAAACAATTTTTCTTGAGTAGAAAAAAGAAAGATGGAAGTGCGGTTAATGAATCGACTCAACAGCAGATTGAATGTTTTACTTTGTAGATTTAAAATTTTAATATCTATTTTTTAACATAATAATATATTTATATTTGTAACATGATTCTTTAGAAGCCCTTGATTTCCAAGAACCTTACAATTTTCGGCCAAACGATCTCTTACATCAGGTGTTGGGAGATGAGTACCTTGGTAGGGTATGCTGCCAACCTGGGAAGAGTATAGTTTTGATGAGGTATTGGCCCTCCTCAGGTACGATTTATAGTGCCACCGAGTTGCAGCAGGTTAAGGAACATGCAGAATAGGCTGAAAAATGGTCCACAGATATGACAATATAATCTGCTAGGGCAAACACTGCATTTATGAATCTGATGGAAGTTTTACATCCAACACATACACCAAAGGCCAACGCTTCTTGTGAAGAATATATGTCTTCAATACATTATATATATGGTGCACCAGATGGAAGTTCTAGTGGTGGCCGATATGATGGTGAGGAGGAGGCCGAGGTAGAGGAGGAGGAGGCCGAGGAGGAGGTCGAGGTGGAGGAGGAAGGCGAGAAGGTGGACGAGGTAAAGGAGGAGGGAGATGAGGATGTTGAGGCTGAGTAAGAGGAGGAGGAGGAGGGCGGGGATGATGATGGGGATGATGATGAGGGTGAGAGTGAGGGTGATTATGATGGTTATGATAGTGATGGTGATGAAGGACATATTGATCCGTTACATTTTTGACTGATATTACTAACCTTTGATGTTTATTGATTTGTTGTGCTAGAATATATGTTTGATTAGGTAGGTCACATTATATTTATTTTTTTTATATATAAAAAATAAATCATGACTTGATGATTTGATGTGACTGATTCAATCCTCTCCTAGATAGCCCCACCCACTAGAAACCCCGTACCCCTTTGAAAGCCCCGCCACCCCCATGGATTGCCCTCCCACCCCTGTGGACAACCTTCCAAACCCCCTGGACAACCCATGATAAGGTGAGGATCTTGCACACTTAGAGGGGTAGGGGAAAAAGAAATGATATGTTTTTTCTTTTAATTATCCTTTCTATTGAAACAAGGTTTTCCACATGTTAAAGAATTATCACTTTTCTAAAAAAACCACAATTCCACATGAACTAATTTATTTAAATGGTTCACTACTCAACATGAATAGTTACATCCATGTTATGGTTTACAAATTATCCAATACCACACAATCCACAAGAAAAAAATCCTTTAGTGTAGATAAAAGAAAGTTTGATATACACTTACAGTTATGTATCTCTATGGTAAATACAACTATGCGTGTGATTATTATAGATAAAATGGTATTATACATGTTTGTCTAACATGTTAAGAACATTTCACCAATTTCTTCAAAACGTGTTACTCTTATTTTTTTTAACTTTCTCTTTTGATAACTCTTGAAAAAATTAATCACTCACGTGGATAGCCTACCCACCCCCTACCCCCTGGACAGCCCATCCACCCCCGTGGGTTGCTTGCCAACCCCTTGGACACCCCCACCCCCTGGACAGCCCCCATCCCCTAAGACACCCCACCCACTGGAAATCCCCCCCAACCCCTGGACACCACCCCACCCCTGGACGCCCCCAGACATGACCCCACCCCCCTGGACACCCCCAGACACCACCCAACCCCCTGGACACCCCCTCAGACACCACCCCACCCCCTGGACACTCCCATGGACAACCCCCCACCATGGACAGCCCCCCACCACCCTAGACAGCCCCCACCCCCTAGACACCCCCATGGATAGCCCTCCGACCCCACCACAATGGACACCCCCCACACCCCCCTAGACACCCTGTGCACCCTGGGAAGCCCCAACACCCCCGTGGATAGCCCAACCACCCCATTGGAGAGCCCCTCCTCCTATGGACATCCTCCACACCCCCTGGACACCCCGTGCCCCCTAGACAGCCCCACCCACCCCCTGGACACCCCTTGCCACCTGGACACCCCCACCCACCCCTGTGGACAGCCCCGCCCACCCCCTAGAGAGCCCGGACCACCACCCTAGACAGCCCCCACCCTGTGGATATCCCCTCCCACCCCTTGGACAACACTACCCACCCCTGGATAACCCTACCCCCTGTGGACAACCCAACCACCCCCTTGGACACCTCATACCCCCTGGATAGCCCCGTCCACCCCCGTGGACACCCCTACCCCCAGGACAGCCCTTCCACCCCTGTGGACCGCCATCACCCCTAGATATCCCCCACCACCTTGGATGGCCCCCACCCCCGTGGACACCACCCCACCCCCTTAGCTAGCCCCAACCCCTGGACCGCCCCACTCCCATGGACACCACTCCACCCCCGTGGACACCCCCACCCCCAAGAAAGCCCCCAATACCCTAGACACCACCCCAGCCCCCTGGACACCCAGATGGACAACCCCCCACCCTTGACAGCCCCACCCCTGGACACCCCCCCTAGACAGCCCCCCACCACCCCTCGACACCCCTATCCCCTAGAACACTCCCACCCCTCTGGACACCCCTACCCCCCTTGGATAGCCACCCCAAACCCTTGAACAGCCCTCAATGCCCTGAATTCTGAATTGAATTTTTTATGTATTTAATTAACTTATGAATTATGTGTAAATGGTGTATGGGTATTCTTTTTGTACCTGTATACTAGATGAAATTACCTTATGAATTATGTGTTAATTTGGTATGTGTTTAGAGGGTAATTAAATACAGAATTGGTGGTATTCAAATTTATGTATGAATTATGTGTTGGATGAATTCTGTATGAATTCATACAGAATTATGAATTCTTTATGTATTATGGAGGCTTACTTGTTAATGGTGTATTGTGTTACTTGTTTGTGTGTATGTATTATGCGAGTCTGTTGTGTATGAATTTTTGTGGAATTGTTGCAGCTGCACAGGGGGAATTGCTGCTGCATAGGGGTTGATGCACCTGTACAGGGGAAGGCCAGAAATTTGGCTTTCTTCATGTACAAAGGATATGCCAACAGTTGTAAACCATTGGAATATGTGTAAAATAAGAGATTATACCAATGGTTTTATGTAAAATGTTGGTATAAGTATATGCCAACAGTTTGTAAACTGTTGGCATAGATAATTTTATTGGAGATTTACCAATGGTCTGTGGAAAACTATTGGTAAAAGTCTATACCAACGGTTCTATGAACCATTGGTATAGAGATACTTCATGATATTACTAACAATTTAAAACTATTGGAAAACATATATACCAACAGTTTACTGAAACCGTTGGTATATACTGATTTTTTCAGACATATCCCTATAGTTCCATAGAACTGTTGAGATATGTCTATCCCTACGGCTCAAGACTCAATAGTTTGGACAACTTTTGGTATAGTTTATACCAATGGTTTTCCAGCCTTTACCAATGGTTTAAAACCATTTGTAAAGATAAAATTTCGAGTATTGAGTTTAGGGGACCCACACCTGGGTGATCCCAGAGGGTGCCAACCCTCGCATCTCTCTAAACATCATACTCACTTTCATTCATCGGCATGGAATCAATGATAGAAGAATCTCACTTATATCACATCAATTAGTATATTTGATCCCCAAACTAAGGCTATCATCATGTGTTATGTGGATAACTACTCAATCTATGCTAATATCGAGCCCAAATACATGTCATGGGGCAGGAGATGCGTAAGGTATAAGTTAATGGGGAATGTACCCGACATGTACATGTAGTCAAACAGTGTGTGGAACCACCTTAAGGAATGATAATTTACTTCTACATAAATGGATTAGGAAGACATGTCACTCAACTTGGTGTGTACATTATGGGACATTACATTTTTTACTCCCATAGCGATGGGAGTGTACTCCAAACACAGTGCTCGACCTTCCATGTGATGCCACACGAAGTGTTAGTGAGGGGACATGATATTTCTGAACACCCAGGGTGATGGGCATGAACTCCAAGCATGTGTCTTAACCTTTTCGGAAGCATCACATAGTGTGTGAGCTCAGTCACATGGTTTGTGGTACTTAAATCACCTAAAATCCAAGTTTTTGTGAGATTCTAAAGAATACAGTGTGGGCGTGTGTGTATGTGTTCTTTCGGGATACATGACATATAGTTATGTTTTTCAAATAATTAATATCTGGTCTCCATGAAATACTAGATTAAATTCTATTTTCACTAAATGAAAAATATTACTCACCTAAATCCATAGAATGAAAAGGAAACATCTATGATTATTGACTATCAGCCTCCGGCGGATGAAAATTAGAACTCTGATATCCCATGTGCAACCGTTATTCCACCTATCACCGTTCAAGAAGTCTAATCAACATAGGAAACACCCAAAACTACAAGAACAAAATTTTCAACATAAAAAAAATTAAAATAAATTTATTTTGTGGAACCTCTATGAATCCATGGTTTAGACCTTATTTGAATCTATCCTAACAATGTTGAATCGTGGCCTCATGGGCTAATGATAATGAATACAAAGAATAGTGGGGAGAAAGGAATAAAAATGAACTGAAGATCATTTTCTAATGTTATCCTATCTAAATATAGTAAATTTTACCATAAAAATTAACGCATTCAATTTTTTAACATATATAAAAATTACATTCAATAATTATAATTGAAACTAGGATAATGTGAAGAATAGAAATCATATAAAGAAATAAAATAAAAAATACAAGAATCTAAAATAATTTTAATGGTTTAAGTCATAAAAATAATGAAACCTACATCCTT
This sequence comes from Viscum album, assembly GCA_963277665.1. Classification (NCBI taxonomy): domain Eukaryota; kingdom Viridiplantae; phylum Streptophyta; class Magnoliopsida; order Santalales; family Viscaceae; genus Viscum; species Viscum album. The sequence continues at coordinate 1,325,143,960 of OY728139.1, read as the reverse complement.
AAAATACTTATCCTTGGTAAATAAAATGTTTACTAGTGAAGAACATAAATATGCCACTATGTTTCCCAACCTTATCATGATTATCCTTGATCATTTTCATTGATCTTCATTCCCAACCTGCCAATGTCAATAGAGTTCTCCTCCATCTCTCTTAACTCTTAGGGTTATGTAGTTAACCATATAGATTCATCATAATGATTTATTTATATATTAGTATTAGTTTTTAGGTAATTAATATAAATTTAATTGTTTATTTATTTAATTTACTTAATGAACCAATTAATTACCACCTTCAAAGAAACACCAAATTCAAAAGAACATTAAGTCATTCATAAGGTAAACCATGTGTTTTAGAAATAGATGCAATCTCATGTTTTACTTTTGATCACCCATTTAATGGGAAAACCATTTATTCTGAAGATGTGTGTGTGTGTGTATGCTTTATTATATATTAATATTTTTAAAATATTATTTTCAAGGTCCTGGGACATATGAAATATAATGCCAACTCTAAGAAAAAAATATAGATATATATGTAAAAATACTCAAACAATAAAACTCAAAAAATTTGATTCATTACATGAATCTTTCTTATGCTTGGATGATTTTTTTTTGACACCAACATAATAACCCTATTTGATTACAACCACATGATGTACAACAATAGCTCCTTCCACTCAGGATTCTCTAATCTCCTCTACACAAATCCTATTAAATATAAAAGATTAAAAAATTCTTCATTACCCCCTTAACATGACAACCAAATGGTTTATATTCTTATATGAAAAGAGTAATATTCTTTCCCTTGGTTACACTTAAAAAGAAGCCAAATTTTTTTAAGGTTCTAGCAGAAAAAAAATACTATGATGACAAAAAAAATAGTCTACATGTCACCAATAATTATACTCTTATAAAGAAAAAGAGAAACCAATCTACCATAGGGATTAATTTTTTTAAATACTTTTATTAGAATTGTTTCATGTAACTTACCAAGTACTTACTGATATTGAAGATTATATTTCTCTTCAAGAGGAAGAAGATATACATGTCTAGAAAAAAAGCATTTATAATGAGTCATCCATGGAACAAATGTTCTTTAAATAAATATAACAAGAACCTTCTGTTCAACATACAAATATTTTATCAATATCTTCTTAATTTTTTTCAATAAAATAAAAGGAAATAATTTCTTTTGAAATTGTAATTTTTTCTGCAATAAAAATATTATTGAAATTATAATTCTCTTCATGAGATCACTTAAAAATATAATCCATAACCAATGTCAAAACAAAAATCCCTTTATCATTATCCTTTTATGAAATAATATCTTCACTATAACCAATTATAAATTATTGATTTTATAAAATTCATTTACTTCCCTTTCATATAATTATTCCTAATTTCATCAATTAAATATGTATTCCATCCCTTTAAATCTTAACAAATTAATCAAAAATTAATTACTCTAAAATAAAATTTAAAATAAAATTTTATTCCCTATATCACTTTTTGATCTGAACTAGAAACACTTCTCTTCTTCACAACATTAGGACTACCTCATTAGTTCCTTTATTCTTCAACATCACAAGAAGCAGTATAAGGATTAGGGTTCTTAAAAACTAGGTTTTGAGTGTAGTACCCCCATTTTTAGAAATATATCCCTTTTTTTATGTTTTTATGTATATAAATATTAAGGGTGAAGTTTGTTAGAATTTTTTGAACTTTCAAGGAGATTTTGGGTCTAAATGGATGGCACACAGGATGCACATGTTTTGTCTAAACTGTGCAGAATCCTAAGAGAAACCATGCAGAGTTACAAATGTTGAATAGTAGCTTCGGTATGGTTGATGCACAGTCAAGGACTCTGTGAGAGGAGGCCATGCATGGGTCTGTCCAGATAGTTTCTAAGGCACAATTAGCACACAATTTTTCTAATCATGCAAACTAACCATGTGTTGGGTTAAAGTGTGATCCTAAAAAAAGTGTATCTCACACATTTTTGACTCTAGGATTTTTTATTCTTAATAGGTCCTAACTCAAAATTATTCTCCATTAAAGGTTGGATAACTTCTCCCAATTGAATTAGAATAAATCTGAATCATTTCTTTGGTGTTTAGAAGACCTATTCTTGAGGTACGTCATTGTTCTTCTTCGTTCATGTAATGTTTTCTTAGATATACTTAGATATTCTTCCCCTATCCACTCAGTTTCGTTTATTTATGCCTGTTATTGGTATATATAAGATTTTGAATTCAAATATAGTTATTTTTTGTCTTGATTATGATATTAGAAGATATATATGATGGTTTTGAAGAATCATTACCTAGGTTTGTGAGCGTTTTTCATCTATTTTCTATTTTCACCAAAACCGTCAAGGTAGGTTGCTTCGCTCTGGACTCCTCTTAGTTAAAATTGTTGGCATGATTTCAAATTGAATATATTGTGTTGAATTGATTGAAAATTAGATGATTAAAAATTGTTGGAAATCATCCTTAGTAACAGTTTGGTAAATTGTAGAAATCTAGAAAATTCGTGTCCTTGAATAAATTGTTTTGATTCTTTATCTTAAAATGAATATTTTAAGAGGGGATTTTTCTGGAATTGTTGTAATTTGATTTTATGAAAGTGTTTTCAATAAAATTAATGGTTTTATTGAAATGGAATGATTTATTGGAATTGGTTTGTTAAATGGTTTTCAATAAAAGTATGGTTTTATTGAAATCATTTGAATTGGTTTATTTGAATGGTTTTGGAATATACGGGTTGTGTGAGTTCATGTTTGATGTTATTATGAATAAGGAACACGTACCATTTGGGAACAAGGTGTGTGACCCTGTATCAATGGTGTGTGTCAGTGGGATACCAGGTAATTGGATGAGAGACCACTCACCAGTATGAAACTATAAAATGAAGCATACATGGGTGTGTGTGTTGTGATCCATGGAATGGGTATGCCAAAACGATATTGAGAGATGTTTTTTATAGCCTTGTTTGGTTGTTTTAATAGTAATGTGACTTTCTGGATTTTTTTTTGAAAATATCACTTAATTACTCTTTGTTACACATGGTTTTGGAACTTGTTTATATTTAGTTATAAAATGTGTTGGGAAATTTTTTTATATAAACTATTATATATAAATGTTTGTAACCTTTATATCATTGTGAAGTGTGTAGAGAATTAATTGGGGAAAGCCTACTAATTTTTGTACTCACCCCTTCTTTGGAACTTTTGTGATTTCGCAGATGTTATCTTTCAAGACATGGGAAAATCTAATGAATCACACATATTTAGCACCACCTCATGATACTTTGGTTGTTTGGAGATGTTGGAGCATAGATCTTGTAGATCATGGAGTCTTGTGGTTGTCATGGGGTTGATTTTAGTAATATTACACTATTTACTTTGATAGTTTCTTGTCTTCCGCTGTAGTAATCTTCAGTGTGGTTTTGATTTAAATGAAGTGGTTTAGTTTTCTTTCATTAATTCATGCATCATATAGTGAGTTTTTTTGATGTTTTTTGGGTTAATGGTTTTAGTTATAAAAGGGTAAATTATCCCCCACTTGAATTTGAAACCCTTAGGATTTTATTTCAGTCTTTTGGTGTATTGGGGATGTCACTTAAGGCCTAGTAATGTGAAGTGCCCAGATAAGTGTGAATATCTGAGAGGGGAGGGATTGAATCAGTGATCCCTTTAAATATTTTTACAAATTGATTCTTTTTCAATTAAACCTCTATGGATAGTTAAATCCTCGATCCACTCTTCATGTGTCTCTCAGCCTTACCTCGAATGATGTTGTAAATGTAAAGGAACTGAACACAAGGATTTACAAGGTTTGGTTCAAAGACCTACTCCTTGCTGTGTTAGTTATTCTCCCCAACACAAATTGTCCACTATAATTCGGTTAGTAATTACAATGGTCGATACAGAGTCACATGGTATCTCTCATGAGTCCCACATGAGGTTCTTTATACTACTTCACATAGTGCAACTAGAGTCCCACTCGCCTGCTCCAGAGTCTCACTGAAGTCTTCTTCTCCTCCCTGAATCTAATAGGGTTCTTCTAGATATAAATTCACATGGGAATATTCCTTATTTAAGTTCTTCTTTGATTCACTATAGATGATCTTCTGATCTCTTCACATAGTATTTCTGAATCACACTTGCCTTTGAATCTGTTCAAAGATTTTCAACAACCTTTGATAAGGTCTGTTGGCCTTGCTCAACATTTCTGATCACATGATTTGATCAGTTCTCATTCTTAAAAATTCTCATGTAATTCTTTATTCTTCTGATGAAGACCTGGCCTCCCTGAGATGTGTGCCAATTTTGAACACAAATTCTTCAAGAATATAATATGAAAGAATGGTCTTGCATAATAACATCACTATTTATCTTCTTGGATTCTCAATTACTAAACTCTCAAATATGATAGCTTCTTCAATTCAGTCTATCTTTTGTCTCAGTTCACATTAACTTCGTGCATGGATTTCATGGGTATCTCAAATTCTTCTTCCTTTGCACAATAAGTGAATGCAGTAAAACTTCTTCTTATTTAATTGGCAAGAATCACATACAATTATGCGATTATTCAAACACTAAAGATCAGATCACTTTTCATCATCTGAATGGACACACATGCATGTGTTCATTCATGATTTCATGCATGGGTCTATTGCTTTTTAATGTTCACTATCTTCTATTCTTCTCTCACTATTCACAAAAACTTTACATTCTTTCATTACGTGTGCATGTGCATGCATGCATGCATACATGCATACACAATTCTTTTTTTTACTTTCTTGTGTGAAAACCCCAATGGGTATAATACTTTTAACACAAAAAAAATCTCTTCTCTTTCAATTTATCTCTTTCTCTTCTTCTTTTGGTTCTTAGCACTCACACACTTGTCTTATTTAATTAATTCAGTTTTATACGTTTTTTGCATGGGTCTTCTTCAAGCCCAAATTAGTGCTGCCCACGGTTCACCTTGTTCTTGGACACATGGGTATCGAAACTCATGAATATGCATGCATGTGCATCATGCATTAATTCTACCCTTTCCTTCATGAGAACATGAAGCCTCGGGTCCCTTCTTATTCTCATAGGGCAGTGTATGTATACACTGTCCTTAGCTTGTTTTCACGCAAAAGGTGTAGTCTTCACAAAATCTGAATCCTGCAAACAAAAATATATATATTTATATATATATATATATATATATATATATATTGACAGGAGGTTCTTCATATTCTTCATGAAAATAGGAGGGCACAATTCTTGTTCTCAGATCCAAGAATGGTTCTCGACTCTGTCTTTGCGAAGGTGCAACAAGGGTGTCAAGGCACTAGTTGTTTTACCTGCAGAATTACTTCTATGAAGATACAACAAGGGTTCAAAGAACCTATCACATGCTTCTGGGTAGCTTCACACATGGGGTTCATATCTTCTCTTTAGTGAACTGGGGTGGTTCATGCTTCTTCTCTTCGTGAAAGGGACGCATGAGACTACAACCCACAAGAGTTTCACGGTTCTCCTTCACGTAACAAGGCTATGCGGAACCTTTCTCACAATGCTCTATTTCTCATAAAAACAAGAGATTTATCTTAAAATTTCCAACAATAGAGCCTCAGTCAAGGGCTCTTCATTTATAGGTGAGGAACACCATTTAAATCCATGTGAAATACCGTTATTTCCAAAGCTTTCAATAGATGAGATCTTTAGCATTGAATATATTCAAACACGGATGAGATATCCCACAAATATCTATTGTTTCCTTTTTATTTTTCAACCATGGGATCCTTCGTTCTTAGTGAGTGCATCACGTGCATTCATTTAAGAATGCATGAAAACCATTTCCTTGAACATCGAATGGGAAGTGAAACCTTAGAAACTTTATTTGCCTTAGGATCCTTCGAATTTATTAATCTCATTTCATGCATGCTACTCTTAATGCATGCATGTATTTGGTTCATACAGACAATCATCATGAACAAACATTGAGCTTAAATGGTTTCTGGGAGCTCAATCTCAGTTGATTGAAAGTGGCAATAGTGAGAATCCATGTCAGGTGGCCCTCTTTGCATTATGATGTTGAAGACGACACCATGTCTGTTGGATCAGCTCGGATTAATCATGGACTACGATGGTAAGATCTTGGGCCACGGGATGGATAATTTAGCTATGATCGACCACCTGATCAGATGGTTGAACAAGATAAGTTCTGCATTTTTAAAATTTCGCCCCACATTGAAATGGGCTGCAGTTTCCTTGAGATTCAACAATAAACTCTCGCCTCCTTGACGCCATATTACTCCTCTCCCCCTCCGGTGCGGCCCTAGGCCAGTTCTCCTATAGTTGTGCTCTTGGCACCCACTCAACTACTATGGGCACGTACCTAGCACCCATGTTTCATGGGTTAATCACCGTGCGACCCCTATGGACTTAGACACGGCCTGCACACACATGCCTCATGAGGGGTCGTCCTCAAGGGCTTCCTTCGATCGTCGTTGACCCTCTAGTCATGCAAGTGCTTAAGGTGAGGACCTCGACTGGCCCTCCATGGTTGGTGGCCCGCGCACACATGCCTCATATAGGGCTGGCCTTGAGGGCTTCCTTTGAGCGTGGTTGACCCTTTGATCCCACATATTCTTGAGGTGAGTACTTTGGATGGTCCTATATGGTTGGCTAATTTTTTGGTAAAGGAACAGTCTCTGTAGTTAGTATAAAAACTAAGTAACCAATCATCAGTTTCTCCTTAAAATGAATAACCATACTTATTCATTCAAATCCCATTCTCCACTCTTCTTCATCTTCAAACATCATCCATTCCTTTATTTTTAGATCATAAATACAAAAAATATTCAATACATTCTTTTAATGCAATCATGGATGAGGAATGGATCATGTATTCATTCCTCATACATTAAAACATAATGCATGGCCTTCATCACATCTTCCAATTAGTGACTATTGATGGATGTCACTTCTTTACTTATGCAATTGAGTATTTCCTATGCTTCTTTAAGTGTTGTAACACTATATCACCTTGATACAAGTCTTGGAAATTAAGACTAGTTCAAAAATCATTAGAGTTTTCCTCTTAGAGAATTGATCAATTGTAGCATTCAATTCATTGAATCAACAACAATTCTCCATGGCTTCACCAAATTCTTTTTCAATACCTTTCATTTACATATTGAATTATCATTGACAATAAATGAAACTCTTATTCACCTTAATCAATAATGAAAAAAATGAAACTCTTATGCACTTCAATACCCCCATTTTTTGTTGTTGTCAATATCACTTAAGCACCCTTTGTATGGGTCAATATGTGTGCCAAACTTTTCTCCCCTTATTGGAAACCAAATGAAAATGTGTTAGTGGGGTCTTTTCACAAACATGTCCCCCTTCCTTTGAATAATATCTTTTGGAATTTTTCTAAGTTAGGGGTGATGTCACATGGTTCACTTAGGAAAGATCCTTTAGTTAATCAACTCTAAGTCTACTTGGGCAAACCCAGTGTAGAAAACAAGAGAGATATGACCACGATTTTCAATGCTATCCATAAACAACCATATATGGGAAATCATTCCTAGAATGTATCAACTATTATCACAGGGGTTAAATAAATAATATTTATCAATGAAATGATAAATATTGTAAATACTTCACCAAACATATTAAAAAGTTAAAGTGCAAAGATAAAGCGCCCCCTTTCATCCCATATTTTCATCAATAAAGAACTCCACCGTAATTGGTTTGATAAATACAATTAAGACCAATGGATGAAGGTGTGATTGGAAGAGCTCAGTTTTAGCTTCCTGAGATGATATGAATTTCAAGATTTTTCATGACATAATCCTTGATATAATCTCTTTCATATTTTCTCCCCCTCAAGGGGTGAACACCCTTTTAATTTCCTTTGTGGAAAATATCATCAAATTGTCTTCAAGATATGAATGTTGATAATATTCCACTCCATATCACTTCAAGTAATTACCAAATAATGAAGAATGAATTCAAATTATAGTTCTCCAATTTTCTCATTCAACTGTCATTTTATGAATGACCTTCATCTTTAATTCCCTGCAATTTAAGCACACTTGTATAAAAAAGTATAAGGGAAAAATATGGAACACTTGTGAGCTTTTTAATTGAAGCACTAGGGCTGATAATTTTCTCTCAACCTAAGAACTCCTTTCCATGTATCTCTAATGTGTCAGGTACTCTTAATGATGATGTATCCTTTCCATTTATAATTTTTATTTTTCATTGTCTGAATGGATATTTTACTTCCATTCACCTTCAACTTGTGTGGATTGTTTTTCTTCACTTTTGTCAGCAGTGAAGTAGGTTTTGGTTCATGTTGTTCAATTTTCTCTATTTCGCATGGTAAAATAGTTATACATTTGTTTTTATGATGTCCAGCCATCTTGCACCTTCCAAACAATAGTTGTGAGACATACGGGTTATCATGTGTCGACAACCTTTCATGAAATTCAAATTCTATTTCATGTGGAATGAACTATTTTCCATTGTCCTTAGATTTATCTAGTATTTCATCTCCATCTATTTTTAGTTCTCTAGAAATTTGAAAATGATTAGGCTAGATAACTAAACACTCCTTACCATTTTATGATTTTGAGCTTCCACATGGCTTCCTCATTGTCTTCAAGTTACCTTTCATAGGAAACTTATTAAGATATCTTCAAGAATGTCTTCAGTAAAACCAAAGTTATGCTGGATTGATTCTCTTTAATATTTTCATCTTGCTTACATTCATTTCCATGGCTTGTTTGTAGCGATCCATGATATGAACTTTCTTTACATAGTAGAAACATCTTTTCTTGGTTAAGATGACATTCTTGGAATCTGGTTTGAACTTATTATTGGGAATAATTTCTTTCACTGTTTTATTGACTTCATTGTTTTGCATATTTCCAATGGAAGACTTTTCAACTCTCTTTTCTTTCTGCTACCTTTGTTGTGGTCGATGCTTTTTATCAACATATTCCTATGGTATGGTAGGATTGAACCAGCACTCATCATGACTATAACCACTTCTGTTGCAATTATCACAGAAGTCTTAAAGATATTCAAATCTTTTCTTAGTAGAAAAATTATTTTTCATCTATGCATTCTGCTTTTGCTTTGCAGGTTGATTCATTTCTTCACATCTACTTTCCTTGAATGCAGTCCTTCCATAATTTACATATACGGACATATTATTCTAGAAATCATTGTCCTGATGTCTAAACATCCAATAACACCGACAATAGAAAATGAACCTCCTTCTTTTACTTGTAGTATAAGTCTGGATAGATTTAGTGAATTTTTGTTTTTGGAATAGTCATTCTTTCTTTGGATCATCATTTTGGGAGTTTCTATTTTTAATCATTCTGGTATCCACCCTTGAAGTTTTGATGGATGTATTGATATTTTTGTCAATCCACATCTTCCTAGATTCTGGCTTTGAACGTGAACTTGCAAATGAAACTGCATTAGTAGAAAAAATGTAACTGGGTTATGGGATAACTTCTTCTTGGAAGATGTTGCTATTGTATTAGAGGAAAATTTGATATTATTATTGGAATCATATTCCTCAATGTAAACTTTAGTGGCAACATCTCTTCTTCCAGCTGCTTGGAGAGTTCCATCTTGGAGTGATTGCTGATTCTACAATTTCACATCTAGCTCAAAACACTTCATGTTAAGAGATTTCTTCTCATCCTCAACTGATCTCTTCTTACTTTATCAATTATCCTATAGAATTGTTCTGTGTTATTCATGCACATTTCCTAATTTTTTAAAATAGATGTATATCTTATTTAGATATTTGGATTTGTCTTCTAGTTGAGCTGCTTTGAAAACCATGGAAACTTTGTGAAACTTTTCAAATGCATGGAAAGATTCTTAAAAATACAATCTCAATGAATTATTTCTCCCAAATACTTCCCTGCAATTATTCAGTAACTGGAGCATATCTTTCATTGAAAATAGAAATTTTTTCTTCCTTTTACTTCATTGGTTTTCTGAGAGTGTTGGACATGCCAACCATTTTAGCCAATGCTTCTTCCATGGCATTAGATTCTTCTTCCTACTGTAATTTTTCATCTTGAAGAGCACTAATGCTTGCAGAAATGTGTCTGGCCACTTCTCTAGGGACTTTAATCAGATGATATTTGAGTGTAGAATGAATACAACTAATTGATATATCATCATCAAAGATAGATAATTCTTTATCATAAGAATAATAAGTATTATCACATGTTGTACCTTTCAGATTACCGTTAGTAGAAGGTGTCTCCCTAGTAGTAGTAAGACTGTTCTTCATCTTGCTTGCCTGTTTCTTCTTTCTATTCTTCTGAATCTTGGAAGATATATCCATTTGAGGTTGTTCAATCATCTTCTCAAATCTACACTTCATAATGACTCCATTAGATCTTTTAGAGGTGACCTTCCTTCTGATACCAATTGAAGTGCCCTGATCAGTTTGAATCCATGATAGGGGGAGGGGTTGAATTAGTGATCCCTTTAAAAATTTTTACAAATTGATTATTTTCACTTAAACCTCTATGGTTGGTTAAAGCCTCGATCCACTCTCCTTGTTTCTCTCATCCTTACCTCGAATGATGCTGTAAATGTAAAGGCACTAAACACAAGGATTTACAAGGTTCGATTCAATGACCCACTCCATGATGTGTTGGTTATTCTCCCCAACGCAGATTGTCCACTATAATTTGGATAGTAATTAAAATGGTCAATACAGAGTCAAATTGTATCTATCATTAGTCCCACAAGAGGTTCTTTATTCTACTTCACATAGTGTTACCAGAGTCCCACTGGCCTATTCTAGAGTCTCACTAAAGTCTTCTTCTCCTCCGTTAATTTGACAGGTTTCTTCTAGCTCTCAAGTCATATGAGAAAATTCCTTCTTTATGTTCTTATTTAATTCAATATAGATGATATTATTATCTCTTGACATAGGCTTGCTGAAACAGAATTGCATATGAATCTATTCATGGATCTTAAACAAGCTTTGATAAGTTCTGTTGGCCTTGCTCAATATTTCTGATCACTTGAGTTGATCAGTTCTTAGTCTCAACAATGCTCAAGAAATTATTTCTTCTTCTAATAAAGACCTATCCTCACCGAGATGTGTGTCAATGGTGCACAAAACGTTTCCAAGAATATAATATTCAAGAATGATCTTGCACAATATCAACATTATCTCTCTTCTTGGGTTCTCAATTATTGAACACTCAGATACCAGAGCTTATTTAATTCAGTCTGGCTTCAGTCTTAGTCCTCATTCACTTCATGCATGGATTTCATGGGTATCTCAAATTATTATTCCTTAGTAAAATAGATGAATTTAGTAAAACATTATCTTGTTTACTTGGAAAGAATAACATACACTTATGTGATTATTCAAACACTAAAGATCAGATCACTTTGCATTATCTAAATTGAAACACGTGCATGTGTTCATGCATGGTTGCATGCATGGGTCTCTTGATTTTGAATGTGCACTATATTTTCTTCTTCTCTCACTATTCACATAGACATTTGATTCTTTGTTTATGTGTGCATGTGCATGCATGCACAATTTTTTTACATTCTTGTGTGAAAACCCCAATGGGTGTAACCCTTTGAACACGCAAAAAAATCTATTCTCTTTCACCTTATCCCTTTATATTCTTCCCTTTCTCTTATTCTTTTGGGTCTTAACACTCACAAACTTTTCTTATTTAATTCATTCAATTTTATGTGTTTTTTCATGGGTCTTCTTGAAGCACAAATTAGTGTTTCCCATGGTTCACCTTGTTCTTGGACACCTGGTTGTCACAACTCATGCATATGCATGAATTTTCATCATGCATGAATTTTCATCATGCATGAATTATCCGCATTACTTTGAGAGAACATGAATCATCAGGTGCCTTATTCTTCTCCTAGGGAAGTGTATATATACACTATCCTTTACTTTTTTTCACGCAAAGGGTGTAGTCTTCACAAAATATGAATCCTGCAATCAAAAAACAGAATATATATATATATATATATATATATATATATATATATTTATAGGAGGGTCTTAATCATCTTTGTGAAAATAGGAGGGAAAATTTTTTGTTCTTAGAACCAATAATGGTTCTCGGATCTGTCTTTGCGAAGGTGAAACAAAGGTGTCGAGGCACTGATTGTTTTACTCGTGGGATTACTTCCATGAAGGCACGATGAGGGTTCAAAGAACCTATCGCGATCTTGTGGGTAGCTTGGCATAGAGGGTGAAAATATCCTCTTTTGCGAACCAGGGTGGTTTTCCCTTCTTCTCTTCACGCAAGGGATGAGTGGGACTACTTTACGCAAGATTTGTGCGGTTCTCTTTCAGATATGTAGGATTCATGGAAAATTTGCACACTGCTCTGTTTCTTGAAAAAACAAGAGCTTTCTCTTAATATTTTCAAGAAAAGTGCCTTGGTCGAGAGCTCTGTATTTATAGGTGAGGAACACCATTAAAATCCATGTGAGATTCCTTGAGATCCATATATTTCAATAAATTAGATACTCATCTTCGAATATATTCAAACATAGATGAGATATTCAGCAAATCTCAACTGTTTCCTTTTTCTTTTTCAACCGCAGGATCCTTCGTACTTGGTGAGTGCATTATGTGCATGCATTTAAGAATGAATGAAAACAATTTCCTTGTAAATAGAACGCGCATTGCACCCTTGGAAACTTCATTTGCCTCAGGCTCTTTTGGATTTCTTCATCTCGTTGCATGCATGTAACTTCTAATGCATGCATGTATTCGGTTCTTCCTGATGATCATCATGCAAAAACATTGAGCTTCAACAGTGGTCGGGAGATCGATCTCAGTTTATTGGCAGTAGTGATGGTGAGAATCCGCATCGGGTGTCCCTCCATGACATATGAGGTTGAAGATGACACCGAGTATATTGTATTGGCTCGAATTAATCATGGAAGACGGGGATTAGAACGTGGATCGTGGGATGGATCATGCGGATGTGATCGGGTGTGGGATCAGATAGATGAACCGGATTAGTTCTGAGCTTATAAAATGTCATCCCACATCGAAACAGGCCACAATTTTCTTCTGGTTTAAAAATTAACTATTGCTGCCTTGATGCCAGATTACTCCTATCCCCCCTCTGGTGCTACCCCATACTGGTTCTCCTACAGGCGCGCTCTTATAACACCCACTCTGCTCCTCTAGGTGCACACCTAGTGCCTATACAGCACGGGTTAACCACCATGAGGCACCTACGGGCTTACACACGGCCCACACGCACATGCCTCATGCGGGGATAGCCTTGAGGGATTCCTTAGAGCGCAGTTAAACCTTGGATCCCGCAAATTCTAGAGGTGAGGACCTCAACTTGCCCTCCATGGTTGGCTAATTTGTTTGGTAAAGGAACAGTCTATGTACTTAGTATAAAAAATATGTAACGAAGTATTAATTTATCACTAAAATTACAAACTATACTTATTCATTCAAATCCCATTTTCCACTCTTCTTCATCTTAAAAAAACATCCTTTCAATTATTTTTAGATCATAAATACCAAACATCTTCAATACATTTTTTTTAATCCAATCATGGACGATGCATGGATCATGTCTTCATTATTAATGAATTAAAACATAATGAATGGCCTTCATCACTTCATCCACATAGTGACTATTGATTTATGACACTTCTTTCCTTATGAAATTGAGTATTTCATGCGCTTCTTCGAGTGTTGTAGAATTGTATCTCCTTGATAGAAGTCTTGGAACTTAAGAATAGTTCAAAAATCGTTAAATTTTTCCTCTTAGAGAATTGATAATGTGTATAATTCAATGCTATGAATTAACAACAATTCTCCAAGGCATCACTATCTTCTTTCTCAATACCTTTCATTCACATATTGACTTCTCATTGACAACAAATGAAACTCATATGCACTTCAATCCATATTGACATCAAATTCAACTCTTATTCACTTCATAATGATTAATTGTACTCTCAATACAATGAGAATAATTCGGTCATTAAATTGAGAGATCATGAGTTCAGTAGATCGAAAGGTTTAGAGTTTGATGGTAAGAAAAAGTGAAAAACATTTATTATAAAAATTTCGTGTGATGTTTTATGTAAACATTAAATCCCTTTAGTAAAATAAATACTTGTAGTAGGAAGTGTTTTAATGAAAATATCAGCAAGTTTATATTCATTATTAAGAAATTTTAATGACATATACCCTTTTGGACATGATCCCTTAAAAATTGATTCTTAATATCAATATTTTTATATCTAAAATGACTTACAATAATTCTTAGAATTTTTATAGTGCTAGTATAATCACATAAAATAGGAACATGATCGAAATTAAGTCCAAATTTCATAAGTGTTTGTTTCATCCACAACACATGTGCACAAAAAATACAAGAAAATATCTACTATACTTCTGTAGTTGGTAGTGAAAATGAATGTTGGTTATTATTAGAGCATAAAAATAGTGAAATAACAAAAAAGTGATAAGTTCCTAAATTAATCTATCTATATTACTAAAAAATTCAAAAATCAGTATTAAAATGTGAAATAAAATCAAAACCAGTGGGTTTTGGATAAGAAAATATAGATATATAGTTCCTTTTAACTATCTAAAAATCCTTTAAAATATAATTAAATATTTTTTTAGGATTTTATTTAAATACTAAAAAAAGATAAATAGAAAAAATAATATCTGGTTTGCAAGTGGTAAGATATAATAAAATACCAATCATACCTCTACAAAACTCATTTTCTACTGGTTTACTAGCTTAATACAAATCATGTTTTATTTTGGTATACGTAGGATTTTTATATAGCAAACTATATTCAATAAAAAAATTCAATAAATTTATAATGTATTCACTTTTATTTAAATCATTTCCAAATACTTTAAAAATATTTTACATCCATGAAATATATTTACAGCTCCCATCATATTCATTTTCGATTATTTTTTTGTATGTTTTGAAAAATAATTACAAATATTTTGATTAATATATCCAAAAAATAATATCAGCTATATAAATTTGAACAAAAAAAGTCATAATATGAGGTTTTCCTAAAAATATTAGGATTATCCAACCCTACAAAAAACCCAATATCTAATATAAAATTTCACAACCTCTCATACCAATCCTTTAGTTGGATTTAAGAGAAAAAAGAGATTTAATAAGTTTAATAAAATATTTCTATTGAAGAGAATTATAAAAAACCAAGGGGTGTTTAAAATATAATATCTCCATTAAATAACCATTTAAAAAAGAATATTTAATATCTGTTTCATATTATTTAAAATTCATTTGAGATGAATGAACCAAACAGTTTCTAATAGCTTCAAGTCTAGCAACAGGGGAAACGTTCTCATCATTATCTATACATTCCTCCAAACTATATCCCATACAATATATCCTTGAATTATTCCTAGTAATAAAAAAATGATCATATTTATTTTCTAAAAAAATAGTTTAGTTCATATTATAGAATAGTTCAAGGGTCTACCAAAGAGTTCCCAAACATTGATTCCCTTAAACTGATTTAGCTCATCTTGTATAGAAAAATTACAACTCTCATTATCGAAGTATTCTTCTATAGTGATAGAATCAAAATAGGATATAAAGTTAAATTACTAAACTAAGATTCCAAAATTCCTCCTAGTCCAAAATAATTCATTTATATCTCCTCTAAAAGTCTCTAAAGGTTGGACCTTCAAAGTCCAAGTTTTTCTAGGTCAGATACTTCCAAGATCTTTTATTTCATTTTCATGAAAATTTAAGTTTTTCTAGGTCAGATACTTCCAAGATCTTTTATTTCATTTTCATGAAAATTTAATTTATCATGATCAAGGTAATATTCTCTTAAAAAATATAATTAAAATAATAATGACTTATTTTTTTTGAAGAAATAAATAGTTTTATCTTTTTAAATTTTATTATGTTCAGAAGGATTTATCTCTTCAAAATTTATAAGAACTGAAATGTAAACTATCCATGAATTTTTACGATAAACTTTATAAACATTATATATTGTATAGTAACCAAGAAATATTCATCCATGATCCTTAGGACCAAACATAACATGATTTTCATTAGTACACATGATATACACTTGGCATAATTACATTAAATTAACCATATTTAGGTTTCATTTTATTCCAAGAATCATAATGTGTATTTTTAAGAAGAGGTGCATCTGAAATGTTATTCATAATAAGGAATGTTGTATTAAGAGATTCTATCCAAAAGTATGTAGGTAAATTAAACTCATTTAACATAGTTCTATCTATTTATCGAATGATTCGACTTCTAAATTCAACAATTCTCTTTTGATGATCTGTTCATGGACTGATAAAGTTTTTTTAATACCTAGATTTGATGAAAAAGAGATAAATTATTGATTCTAAAATTATTCTCCATTATCACATACTTAAAAAAATTATTTTAAAAATGTTTTCATTTTGAAACAACCTATAAGAACTCATAAATAATTAAAAGTTTTCCCTTTTACTATACAAAAATTAAACCCATGTAAATCTATAAAAATCATCACATAAGAAAAAAATAATGAATTTTTAAACCATTTTTTCCTACTCTAGAAGGTTAAAAAAATATATAAAGAATAGTTATATTGTATTAGTCATAGAAACATTATATATTTAATTTAATTATGTAATGTGAATCATGCATATTTGGAATGAACCACAATGTATTTTCTCATCAAATATAAGACAAGGAATATCAGAATCTAAATTCTTTTTATGAAATTTAGATGTTGAAAATATACTACAATGATCAATATTTCAATTCCATATCTATGTTTCATTTTATTCATTATTTAAATAATTTACATTTTTTCATATAAGGAAGTAATGTCAAAAGTATAAAAGGATTCTATTCTTGGAGATCTAATGTTTAACATTTTACCTCTAAACATAGAACATGTGTTATTTGAGAAATAAATAGTTAATAAAACATCATATAGTTGCGATATGTTTATCAAATTATGCGACAACCGAAAAAAATAACGAATTTTTTCTATCAAGATATATATTTTATCTTTAATTGACCCAACTCCATTGATCTTCTCTTTAGCATTGTCATCAAAGGTAAACAACCCTCTATCAATATTAGATAATTCATGAATATTGAAAAATTATACACCCATATTCTTTGAAAATACACTATCCATATAACATATATCATTTTTATTATTGTAGTTTTTCACCATCATAAATATCAAAAAAGAATTTTTTTGGTACCAAAAAGATTTTGGTTTTAGCTGTGTCCGAAATTATTTATTTTGATAATTAGATCTATTTAATTTTTTCAAACAATCATGAAATAACTATAAAATGTCTCTAGAAATATTATATTTTTTATAATAATAATTTATGGATGTTTTCTTGAACCAATATTAGTATAGTGCCCATTAATTTCACAATAAAACACATAACATTTTATATGGTATGAGTTTTTGAACTACGAACAAAATAATTATCGCACAACTTAGGTTTTACACCCTTAATTTCAATTACATGTTATTAATTTATATGAACATTATTTCTAAGAATTCTATTTAAATACTCTTATCATATAGTAAACACACTAAATTAACTTTTTAAATATTCTAATTTATCAATTAATTATTTAGTTTTACATTCATGTTCATTATAGCTTGAAAATTTTTTGTTTAATTTTTCTTTCAATTCTATGTGCTATTTTAGCATAAAATCAATATCTCTTAGAAATAATAATAATAATAATTTTTTAATTTATGTTTTTTCTTAAAATTTTCATATTTTTTTCAATCATTGAACAATATTCAACTAATTGATCATTTGGCCAGCATTCAGAATCTGAATCTGAATTTATAGAATATTAAGATTGTATGTTATCTTATATAGAAATAAAGCTCATATTTTCTTTATGAATTGATTATTATTTCTTTTAATAAAAACATAATGATTTTTTATAATCATTAAATACACTCCATGTAGCCTTCATATCCTTCTTACCATTTCTCTCAAACTCATCTTTCATTTGAATCTTCTTTTTCTTGTTTTCCATTTTTATCCTTTCCATTAGCTATGGGAAATCAAGTTTAATATGACCACATAACTTATATTGATAACATCTAATTTATTTGAGAAATTTAATACTTTTATTGTCATTATTGGAAGGTTTATCGAACCATTTATTTCTTTTGAACAATTTGACTAATCATCTAATCAACTACTAAAATTTATCTTCTAAATTTGAAAAAATTCAATCATCTATGAATACGGAATCCTCTTTTGACTTTTTTCATCCATGGGAATATAAAATATGAGGGATATGTTTTCATTTTTTATAATTATATTATCATAATCCTTGGTTTTTATCTCATATTTATACATCATCATATTATCACTCAATTAATTAAATTTTAAATTTTAAATAGTTGTGAATTGAAAAATTACAACATAAATACCATTCCACATAATAATGATAAATCTAACATCATTTAAACATTGATCCATTTCAGGACGAGGTGTTCCATGAGAATAAACACAATTTAATATTTTTGTAAATATTACATTCACCTAAGTGATAATTTCAATTTTATACATTAAAAAAGTATCAAAATTCTATTTCGAAGTATTATTTCTCAATTTCCTATCGTTTTCAATCCCTTCATAAGAAGAAGTGATTGTATACCAAATTTTATAAGTAGTTGCATAATGACAGACATTATTAATCTCTTCCAGACCATGTCCACATATGATATCATTCATATATTTTGAATTTATATCATATTCAATTTTTTTAAGTGTCCCATTTTTATATTTCATACTTCATAATTTCATACAAATTGAATAATTTCAAATAAACATTCAAACCAAGATACTTGAAATATATAACCATTCATGCCTTTCGACATTCATAATTTCTACCATTACAATTTGTATCCCTAATCACAAAAAAACTTCTTTTACGTTATCCATTGAAATTTTTATTCATCTAGATATTTAACTCGAGCCCAGTATGGATTAAAATAAATCATTAAAATAACATCCTTTTGATACCAATTATTAGTCATGATATTTAAAAAGACAAAATATTGTGGTGAATTTTGACATTTTAAAAAAAATTAAATATTTTATAACCAACCCCGATATAATGATATGTAAAAATATTGTATAAAAGTTTCATTAATTTAATATTCAATTAAAATTAATATATTAAGGAAAAATAGATTTATAGTTTTTTGGGGTACAAAGGTCCCCTAGTCCACTCCATCAACACTCTCTCCATGAGCATGGTGATTTTGAATAAAAAATATGTTTCCAATGGATACTGATAGTTGAGTTTAATAAAATGCAATATTTGATAAACAAAATATATATAAATTTTAAAAATATGACTTTTATCAACCCTTTAACACTCAACATTCAACTTTTCAGAATCAAAATGATTTAATTTGGTTGGAGAAATTCTTTTTGAAAGAATTCTAATAGAAATGATGAAACTGATAGATGAAAGAATTAATAGAGTAAAAGTTAAATATATTAAAAGTATTATCATTAATAAGACTATTTTCTTCACTTCAATGTTGGTTTTGTAATTTTATTAAAAAATTAAAACAAAATAAGTACAAATAAGGAAAATCCAAGAGGAGATCTCCCCCGGAGGGAGTCTACGGGGGTCTGAAGTAGTGTAATCCGAGGGCATCCCCTTTAATAAAATCAATAACCTTGGGTTTAATGCTGCCAGACGTGGGGAGAAACACATCCATCATGCCAGGGTACTCCACCGAGGCTAAATAGTCCGCCACCATGTTCCCCTCCCACCAGGTGTGTCGTATACGAATATTACTATTGATGAGCCTTTTTCATTTCCTGATAGTATATCATATCGACCATGGTGCGACACCAAACCCTTTCAAGGAATCATGGACAACCAAGGAGTCCATATCAACTTCTGAGATGGCCATCCTCGGCTGTCTACACAATGTAAGCCCGGTGAACATAGCCATATCCTCCACTTGGATAAAGGTTCCCTAACCTAGACTGGCCGAGAAGGCTAAGTAAACAGATCCACACCCATCCCGGAACACCCTTCCCCCGCTCATGTACCCCTGTATACACGAGCCGTCTGTATTGAGTTTCAATCCACCCGAAGGATTATTCCATCTAACCCACAATAGCAATGACATGTATGTTTCAAAAGTGTAGTCTATAAAATCTATGATGAGATGCACATGATAAATAACATATTGTACTCAAATAATTTATAACATATGAATGAAAATCACTTATATGAATGGAAAAATAATATGTAAATTTGATGTAACATATTAAAATCTATAGTGAAAAATATCGACTCCACATCACACTCATATGTCCATAAATATAATTTGAGAATTAAATAATAATCTGTATTTATTTATTTGTAAAATAGATCTGAAAAAGTAAATAGATAAATCCTGATCTTCAAAATGACCATTTTATTTGAAAATTTAATTCAATCAGCTAATAAATATATTAACTTCCATTAGAAAAATAATAAATAAATTAGTTATTAAAGGTCCTCTTAAACATACTTTGAATCTATTTATCGAGATATTTACTCCTTTAAAATTATAGAAGAAACCATTGAAATTATTTAAAATTCATGTCCCACAAAAAATAGATTCAACATGGGGTTTCTCTATATGAGTATAACTCCAAAATTACAATTGAAAAATTAAGGTTGATTCCAAAATTCCAGTTATAAAACATGTAGTATAATACCGACATGGGGTTTAGGACAATCCATGTTTTTATTAAACATTAATTAATGGTTTATTAGATAAGATTAAACATAATAAAACCTATAATATATAAAATTGTATTTTCTATGGGTAATTTTTTACAATAAAAAACAACTTAAAACATGTGGTACATTAGAAATATTGAAAACTTCATTATCCTGCTGAATCTATTATTTGAAATTTAAAACAACCTGGGATGATTTGGGGACATACATAAGAATGGGGAGGGATATAAAACACAGTAAGTGAATAAAAAAGTAATATCATGAAAAATGTATGACATGTAATACAATATAAATTTAAATGTGAATATAAAAGGGTGATAATCATAAATCATAACAAAGATGCATGATATAGCATGATAAGATAAATGCAATGTGGAAATGTGGTAGAAAAATATTACATGACATAAAAATAATAAGTCAAGGTTAACCACAAATAAAAGATAATATAATGCGTGTAGTATAACCTCCAGTTAACCACACATGGCTTCTCATAAGAGAAAAACATTACACAATGCATTGAAACACTATCTGGGGGCACCCATCAAATCATATCATGTGCATGTACAAGTGTGCCACATAGACCAAATAACATATGAATGTATTTGATAAAATTTAATCCCATGATAGTGGAGTGTAGATTTAATAAATTTTAACCCTAAATTGGATTATTATAAGTTAATAATGGTGAAACCCCGTGATAGGAAATGGGTACATGTAATCACTACAAAATTGTTTGGCATTGAAAATTGCTATGAAATTTTTAAATCCTAACGGGGGAACATAAATGTTCATGGAGGGATTAATGATAATGAAAGGGGTATCTCATCATTTATAAATCATTAGGGAATTTGTTTTGGTATTTAATATCGTATACCATCATTAGGAGTTAGGGATAAAAGGATTAATATAATGGAGATTCTTTAATAAAGAGGATAATGAGAGGATCCATTACATTGAGTGGGTGATTCTAAAAGCTTGAAAGGTGTTTCTTGAGAGATTGGGGGAACCTTAGGAAGTCTATAAAGTATGGAGAGAAGTGTGAGGACATGAATGAAGGTATTTTGGAGAATAGGAATGGGAGTTTGGGTGGGTTTATAGGGGAAAAGAAAGTGGAGTTCTTTATTATTCCCCAAATGTTGTTTTTAGACTCGATATAATAAAACAATCAGAAGAATAAACCTTCCCACGTTTTTCACCATTTATTATTCTAAGGAGGAGTGGATTTCATTATTTTATTATTTTAAGCGACAAATATATTAAAATATTACCCTTGGTTATGTGGCAATGAGCCATGTTCTTAAAGAAATTATTTTAAAATATTAAAATATAATATTGATTTTTGAGGATTCATAAAGGCTTTATAAAATTAATTAAATAACATAAATACACATTAATTTAAAATAGAGAACATATATTTGGTCATTGATACCTTTTATAGAATTTATTAAATCATGTTTGTGTCATTATTATGTCAGGATACACACCTTATATTTATATTTTATTTAATTATTACCCAAATATTTGACTTGCTCAAAAAATTATAAAAAAATCACCATTGGATAACTTCGACGTGCTAATTCCAAAAATAATATTTATTCTATCAAACTAATTTTTTTAATATATGAATTTTGCACTTTGAAAAAAGAATAGAAACTTATAGTGAAATGTTGGGTTTTTTGACAATGATAGTTTCTGAGACTTTTTAAACATTACATTTTGACATTCACATCATTTAAACGTATCGATGTTTAAAAAAATATAATCTCTATTTACTAATGTATTGTGTTAAGTAGGTTCAAACCCAGAGGGAGTGTAGAGTGACCAAAATTTTCAAAATAAGACCCACTATAGAAAATAGTGGTTGAGAAAATATATATTTTTTCATTTTTTTTATTTTTGATGTAAAATAATAAGATGAGTCAATTAAATTTTCTAAGGAACAAGGTTGTAACTGGAGATATGATGAAAAAATGGAGAAACAATTTTTAAAAAACATGAAAAAATATTAATTAAAATTTATCGGGGAAGATGATAGGGAATTCTAACTCTACTAATTGAAAATGAGATATCTTTCATAATAGTTTAATTGTTCACATTTCGAGGAAGGATTGATAAATATCCCTCACCATGAGATGAATCAATAAAGAAGATGAATTATTGATGTTCTCCACTCCAAGAATCATCAAAGGGAAATTATATTTAAAAAGGGTTCAATGGAATATTATTCACCATAATGTTAATTTTTTTTGAAATTTAAACTTGAGAAAAAGGGTTCAAGATAAATCTCACTAAATGATGTTGAGGGTTGAATTGAAGCGTAAGAGGTGTGAAACAATTAAAAAAATCAACAAATATATCACAAATTTTTTCCAATTTAAGGATGGAACTAATGAGATGAAATAAATAGAAAACTAGTAGAATTAGAAATCCCTGGAAAAAAAGATTATAGATGAATCATATTCAATTCAAGACAAAAAAATTTCAATTGAAAAATTAATGAAACAGAAGAAAATTAGGAGGAGATATATTTTACCCTTTGCTTCCATGTTGTTACTCTTTCTTGATCCCGCAGGTCTTCAATTGTTTTTATGTTCGCTTCTCTCTATGGAACTCAATGTCTCAATATAGAATGATATTTATGAATCCCCTCTATTCTCCTCTTTTATCCTCAGTCCTATTCTTTGGTACGTCACCATCGGCGTTCACCACTCCCCCAGTCTGTGAGTGTTAAACATGTGACTTGAGAAACACCGTGTAGAAACATAGCCTCTTCTGTTCTTTATGTACATGGATGTCAATCCATATTCTTCTTGAATCTAAAAAACAAAAAGTAGAGTACTAAAAATAATAATCATTTAAATTATTTAAAAAAAATTACATTATTAAATATAATTAATTAATTATTTATAAGTATATAAATATATAAATATTAAATTATTAGTTTATATAATTAAAAATAATTAGTTTTAATTATTTTAATTTATTACAAATAATTTGTGATTATAATTTATTTCATTATTCTTTTAATGATTACTAATTTTTATTATTTTATTAGGTTATTTATTTTAAAATTTATTTTATTTAATATCGGAATTAATGATATTATTATTACTTTATTAACTTATTAATTAATTTAATCTATGTAATTTCAGTAATTAAGTTTTATAATTATTAATAATTATTATTTAATTTATAATTTTTTAAATAGTTTTATTATTTTTTATTTTTTATTTTTTTCATTATTAGAAAATGTCGCCCGTGAGGGGGTGATTCAGCTTGTTTGAGAAGCTTTATCCGGCAACGTTCATAGTACTTCCTTTGGTCTTGGATTCTTCTTTAACCTGGCGGTGTGTTTTCTTCATCCAAGGAAGTGATTCTGGCTTGCGAGTGATAACATCCTCAATGGAAGTCCTCGACATGACTCGACTTCCGATGAGGTTGTGCTTTGCAGGGATTTATGAAGAGGTAGCTATCAAATCCAGCACTCCAGCTTCGGTATGGGTAATGAATTGGTTTTACTGAAGTCCGGTTGTGTGGGAGTTCCAAATCTAGTGGCTTAGGTGTGGCCTTGGATATCCAAAACATAGCAGAAAGGTGGATTTGGTCTACAGCAGTTAGAAGAGACTGTGAATGTGGTGGTGAGATAATTTTGTGGTAGTTTGAAATTATTGAGTGATATTGTTGTGGCGCAGTGGAGGTGTGTGGCACAAAGAATACTCAAAACAAAAAAATCGAAGAAACTTATATTTTTAACATGGTTCGGTATGAAGACCTATTTCCACAAGAGAAGGGGACCGGTTTATTCTCTCCAGTTTTCCTTGGAGGATCAAAACAATGCACCAAGATAAGGACACACGATTACCGCCTCAATGGAATTGATATCGTTTATAAAAAAGAAGAAAAAACCCAGTACTGCCATGGTTTAGTTTTGGTAGCTCGTCTACCCAAGAAATTTGTCCCACTACTAGTACCTTTACCACCATGCTTCCCACCAAAGAAGACATGTAGCAGGGTTGTTTACCGCCCTTAGAAAACATACTGCCAATATCAGACTCTCTTCATTTCTTCCTCCCAAATTTGGGAGTGTCCCCAAAAAATCTCCCCCTCATGAACATTTTGGGGTAGAATCTAGAACTGTAGTCTCATTTCAAGCATTGAAAACTTCATTAGAAAATAGAACACGTTTCTTCACACCAGATGACGTGGCACTTTCACCATCTTCGATCGATCTCAGGCTGATTGTGATCCCCATAAAATGATATAACCCTTGGGAATCCTTCCCAGAAATCTTTCTGCATCCTCATGTGAGACTTCCAACACTCCACCTACTATGTAAATCTTGTATCCTCTTGCATCGATCCTACTTAATGATATCAAATTTTGTCTCATCCTCGGAACAAATTTCATATCATCCAGTTTTCGTACTGCTCCATCGAGTGTCATTAATTTCACCATTCAGACTCTTCAAACATCGCATGTAGACCCACCACCAAGTCTCACCAAATATTTCACCTTCTGAAAGGTATAAAATGTTCCTCTCATCATACATATGTGCACCGAGATCCCCAAATCCAAAACCAATCCATCTTGTTTTGGATTTTTAGCTTGCCCATTCTTCCTTCTTAGAAAACAAAATTCAGCTTCATGTGCCCGTATATTTTGCAGTAATGACACTGCACTTCTCCCCATTCAACTCTCCCATATGAGTGTAAGCTTCCTGTTGTCACACATATTCCATCATCTGTTGATAATCCTGTGATGTTCACATCCCTCTCTTCAAATTTCTCTTTCCCAACAACATACCGTTTTTGCGCTCTAGAGTCACATTTATATTGACACTTTTTCTCACACCAAAAACATGTGATTTTTCTAGGATCATGCCCTGTCAACTTTGGCCACCATTATTTACCTCCCAACTTCTGATGTCGGCTCCTCCCACACTGATCTTCTTGCATAACTATGATTTTCTCTCCTGAATGCATCGTGGGTCTTCGAAATGGATCCAAATCTTGAAGTGATTCCATCACCTCGTCTAACATAAATGTTTCCTTTCCCATGAAAAATGCAGTCAAATGTCCATCAAATGACCTTGGTAGTAATGAAAAAAGAAAACGTGGTTTTTCTTCCTCTCCAACCTTCACACAAAGCCCCAATAACTGTGTTATGATCTTATTGAAATCCTTGGTATGATCCAAAAAATTTTCCCCCTCACCCATAAGAAACATGTACAATTGATTTAAGATCATTTCGTTGGTGAGCGACTTCTTTATATATTGCTTCTCCAACTTCTTCCATATCTCCTTTAGTGATGTCCATTCCAACACTAAGTACTTTACCTCATTCTCCATAAATAGTTGAATTGGTCTGATGAACTGCATCTCGAGTTCTTCCCAATCATCGACACTGGTTGTCTCGGGATTTTCTCTGATTAATGGTCAGATCATACCCTACTTCACTAGAATATATTTCACTGTTCTTTTCAACATGATGAATTTTTTTCGACCATCAAACTTCTCGATCTTAAATCTTGGTAGTGTTCTGCCACCATCCATCGTCTTTTATACAAAATATGATCACCAACACTAATAATGCACCCTTAAGAAAACACCTATGGGAATTTTAATTTTGTAAAACTAACCATATAGATGTGTCCTAAATGGTTGAAATAGTCAGAATTGACTCTTGGGTCTTCGAAATCAGACACTGATTGGCCGAGTTATCGCCAAAACAAGTTCAACGGTCTAGATTTCATGACTATGTGTCGATGACATGGCGCACTAGAGTAGCTGCCAGAATCTCTCCGGAATTTTTACCAGTGGCATGAACAATACCATCTTCTTCGACATAGGGTTACTATTCACCTACGGGTTTGAACACACTTGGACCGACCCCATATCCTTCGTTTCAGCTCCATTTTTAATAACGCTTATGCTGTTGTAATCACCTCATCATCCTCTTCACGGATCTGGGATTGGAAAAAGTTTCCAATATCTTTCAGTTTTATTTCCATCATAAAAACCCAATGTTGTCTCACAGTTTCAACTTCGCTCGCTCCGACTCCATCTGATACCACTTGTTGGGGTGCAACAGAGGTGCTTGACACAAAAAATTCTCAAAAACAGAAGAGAAACCGAAGAAACGTAGATTTTTAATGTGTTTTGGTCTGAAGACCTACATCCATGAGAGAAGGGGATCGATTTATTCTCTCCGGCTCGAGTCAGAGGATCACAAAAATACACACTAATACACAGACACGATTATAGCCTCAATTGAATTGATCCCCTTTATAAATAAGAATAAAAATCCCAACGCTTCCACGGGTGGGTTTGGGTTGCTCATCTACCGAGGATTTTTATCGCATCGTCTGTAGCTTGTCCACCATACATTCCACCAAAGAAGACGTACAGCAGGGTTGGATGCCACCCTAAAAAAACATGCTTCCAATAGAAGAATCCCTTCATTGATTCCTCTCAAACTTGGGAGTGTCCCCCAAAGATATTGATGGTAGCTGGAAGTGTAAATCATTAAAGAGCAGCGGTGGAAAAAGATAGGGCCGATGGTAGGTCACTGGTCTCTTTGGTGGTGTGTTTCATATGATGATGGTGGTGTGTCGAGACACCGCTGGGTAGGGTACTTTTTTGTTGGTGTGTCATTGGTCTACCACAATGAAGACTCGCAGGATTAAGAGTTTGGTAATGGGGAAATATGGATGATTCAGAACATGGACGATAGTGGCAGTGAGTCTAATTTTTGTGGGTACATGGAGTTAATGTTGGGTTGTGAAATTTGAAAAGGGAGAAAGTTACTCAATGATACATTTAGAAGAGAGTCATCATTGGTTTTGTCCAATGGGGAGTGATGTAAAATTGACAAAGGATTCTATTGAGAGATTTCCAACGATTAGTGATGGAAAAGGACAAGAATCATCTTTTGTTAAAATTTTAACTGGAATATCCAGTACAACATTCGGATGAGAAAACATGTTCAATTGTATTTTGAGCCATTAGATCATCTATTGATGACATTCCTTCTATTTTAATTTAGAGATGGATTTTCCCTCACATTTTGTGAGATGGACTGACTTCTCCATGGCTGCAGCAACTGCAGTATAACCCTAAAATCTCGCCCTAAAATTCAGCACTATAGTGACAAAAATGAATAGAGATACTCAGAGAACAACAACTAGGAATCCAGTAAGTGAAACAGTGGGGATGAATCCACATAAAGGCATTATCGCGTTGTCTGCAAGTTTTGTCCAATGCAAAGGTGAGGGTTTTTTTCTCTGACAACTGTTTAACTCCAATGGGGTTTCGTCATAGTCTCCGATATTCATTTTTGTACAAAATAGTAGCAATGTCTGGCAAAGGTGGAATAACTTAGTTATTATTACCGAAATATGTACTCAAAAATCTGTATTCCATTTCTATTGTTTTCGTTTCTTATTTAGAAGTTTTGTGTTTTGAGAAGTTTTCTATAAATTTTCTCTGTCTATAAATTTTGAATTCCATTTCTGTTGGTGTATTGTTCCTCACTAGAGGTTCCAATGGATCCTTGCCTCAAGGTTTCCACTACAGGTTCCACTTTAACTTGCACCAACACCTATACCAGAAGTTTTAGTGGAACATCCATTGAAACATCCCCTATGTCGAAGATTAATTCAATTTAATATTATTTATACAATTTGATAATCTAAATTAAATCATTTTGTAGTGTGACAATTCAAGTGGGAGTTCTACTGCAATTTCCAGATGAACTTCTAGTTGAACTGCAACTGGATCTCCTAGTGGAACTCCCACTGAACCCCCTAGTGGAACTCCTTGTGGATCTCCCACTGGAACATCCATTGGGTTTTAGAAAATTAAATCAATATAAAACTTCTTATACTTTTACAAATGCAAAAGTAAATAATTTTTATAATAAATATACGTAAAATTTCAAGGAGTATTTATTTTAATTATATTTAACAATAATATCATTTTTGTAAATATAAATTTTTGTTGTAGTGTGACAGTTCTAGTGGTAGTTCCTCTGGAACTCCCTGTGGAACTCCCACTAGAACTGCCACTAGAACATCCATTTGGTTTTTAAAAATTAAATCAATATAAAACTGCTTATAATTTTCCAAATGCTAAATTCAATAATTTTTATAATAAATATGTGTAAAAATTCCAATTATTATTTATTTTAATTTAATTTATCAATAATATCAGTTTTAGAAATATACATTTTAGTTGTACTGTGGAAGTTACACTGTGAGTTCCACTGGAACTTCCATTGGAACTCCCAGTAGAACTCCCACTGGAACTTCCATTGGGTTTTTGGAAAATTAATTCAATATAAAAGTTCGTATAATTTTTCAAAAGTTAAATTGAATTATTTTTATAATAATTATGTATAACAATTTCAATGAGTATTTGTGGTAGTGTGGCAGTTCCAGTTGTAGTTCCACTGGAACTCCCAGTGGAACTTCCACTCGAACTGCCACTGGAACTTCCATTGGGTTTTTGGAAAATTAAATCAATATAAAATTGCTTATAGTTTTCTAAATGCTAAATTCATCAATTTTTAAAATAAATATGTTTCAAAATTTAAATGATTTTTTCTTTTAATTATATTTAATAATACTATTAGTTCTATAAATATACAATTTATTTGATGTGTGGAAGTTCCAGTGGAAGTTACACTAGAACATCCAATGGAACTCCTTGTGGAACTCCACTGGAACTTCTATTTTGGTTTTGGAAAATTAATTCAATATGATAATTATTATACCTTTTAAAATGATAAATTAAATCATTTATATAATTAATATGTGTCACAATTTCAATGAGTGTTTCTTTTAATTTTCCACTGGAAGTCCCAATGGAAGTCCCACTCGAAGTTCCACTTAAAGTTTCTATAGGAGTCCCACTTAAAGTTCTACTATAATTAAAATTTCTTATAATTTTTTCAAATGATAAGTTAAATCATTTTTATAATAAATATATGTCACAATTTAAAAGATTATTTCTTTTAATTTTCCACTGGAAGTCCCATTTGAAGTGCCACTGGAAGTTCCAATGGAAGTGCCACTTGAAGTCCCACTTGAAGTTCCACTTGAAGTTCCACTAGAAAATCTAGTGGAACTTTTAGTGGGACTTCTAGTGGGATATCCAGTGGGACTTCCTTTGGGACTTCCAGTGGGACTTCCAGTGGGAATTCTAGTGGGACTTCCATTGGGATTTCAGTGGGACTTCTAGTGGGACTTCTAGTGGTACTTCGAGTGGAACTTCCACTAAATTCCCAATTGAACTTAGACTTTCTTCGACCTTATATGCTGTAATTTTGTGGATGACCCAATAATTCCTCAATTTATATGATGTTGTGAAATTTTTATAGGATTTAATGTGTAATTTTTTTATTCTTTGTAGTTCTACTACAAGTTTTTTTATTTCCAATTAAAGGTCATACTTTAATTTTTTAGGTGTGTATTTTATGTCAAATTTGACCTTCTTACAAATACTTTTACAAGAAATAAAAGATCAACCGAAAGAAGGCCATATAAATTCTTTTCACATGACTACTTTTTGGAATATGTTTGATGCATTCAGATCCAATACAATAACAACACGAGATTGCAAAAAAATTTATAGTTCTGTTATTTGTGTATTCGATAACTACAATCTATCATAAAATACTTTTTGATTTAGTGGAGGGGAAAAAATTTATCAAAAGTAGATATCCAAAGGATCATTGAAATAACCAAAGGTCAAATAGAAATGTAAAATTCCTACTCTGTCACGAACCTCCCCAGGGACTGTTCCATGATATTCCCCAAGCCCACCCCCAAAGGCTAGGGCTTGGAAACTAGCACTGAAGGCATCAACTTGCAAGTGGGAGGCATTTTACTGAGTAACTGTACGCACACATACACACAACCACAGCCTAATGATGGAATGTTAAACTTGAATTCCACTAAACAACCACTGAGTAAAAGTACAAACTGAAGGTTAAATGAGCCAGAATACAAACCCAAAAAAAGACGAACTAAAAACAAGAAAGCATAAAGAAACTCTAAAATCCATCTGCTGAAAACCCCACCTGATGAGTAAGTGCAGAGTAGCTGTTGGAAGCCATAGAAGTATGTCCCACCTGCCTGATCTCACTGGGAACCACCTGGTCCTGGACCACCAAGTCATCTACCAAGTCATCAGTCGTTTGTATCAAACACCACATGTGCATTCAAAGCGTGTGTAGGGGTGAGTAATAATATACTCAGTAGGGACCCCAAACCAATAAAGAAATAAATTTATAATGAAAACAAATAATAAAGATAGCTCACACCTGGTATAATCTAGATTGTAAAAGTAAGACCAATCAGTTGTATCATCAAACACCTTGGGCTTCTAGAGAACTTCCCCTCAATGAGTAATGTTGGCCAGCCGGGTCACACAGTGCTGCTTTTCACTAACCTTGTAATTTTATGGCACACATCCCGAATGAGTACTATGGGTTTTCAAGGTCACACAAAGCCACTCCCCACCATAGGAATGCTGGGTCACACAAATTCACATCCCACCTTGGCCATACTAA
Organism: Viscum album; assembly: GCA_963277665.1. Classification (NCBI taxonomy): domain Eukaryota; kingdom Viridiplantae; phylum Streptophyta; class Magnoliopsida; order Santalales; family Viscaceae; genus Viscum; species Viscum album. Next base: position 1,325,112,526 of record OY728139.1, on the reverse strand, counting down.
GGTACTCCTCTTGTAGAGTAATGTGGGTCTACCAGGTCACACAGAGCCGCTCCCCATAGTGGGCCTGCTAGGTCACATAAAACTGCTTCCCACTAGGCCATCATAGCTGATCCACAATGGGTCACTTTCCTACAGTCTTCAAACTCTCATCCAGTTGTATGGTTTCCGCACATAGTGTGCTTGATTATGGGAGAACTGATCTTCATTCCATTCGTCGTACATTATCTTCCATGAAATCCACCATAGAGTAGTGCTGCGTCCATGGGGAACCATCACGGTTGGGTGGCCGCATCCACCCTCCCCTAGCCACCTGCATAGAGGACGGTGGCTTCTATAACACTATCGTGACCCAATCCGGCCGGGACACTCCTCCCAGTGTTCCGGCCCCACTAGCAATTACTGGTGCCAGTGCGCTGACAGCTTCTTCCGCAGACCACCGAGTCTACTCTGGCGGTCCATTCTGTGTGCCGTTTTCCCCTATATCCTCTGGGGGATGCCATCCTCCCTGCGATGGACTAATATCCTCCGTTCCACCACTTAGGTGATGTGGTCATCATGAATGCACAAAACACACAAGAATAAGGGGCTCAGGCCTTGTTCGTGTCAGCCTGCACCCTCAATGTTAGAAGATTCGAAAAATGGGATATATGATTTAAGTTCTATCACGATTAATCAGATAATCCTGGCACAAAACCCCAAGAAAAGTTCTTGTTGGACTACTCATGCTTAATAATGATTTAATGATCACAAATAAAATTAATTGTGTTTACAATATCACAAATCTTGTTTGGATTATGTTGGTTTCCTTATTATTTAATGCTTAAAACTCATACTTTAAACTCCCACCATAACCTGATTCAGAATCTCACAAATCATGTTTTAATATTGTAAAATAATTTTTTATCTTGTTATATTATATTTCACTATAGTAATGCTTAAATATTATTCATTCTGTGAATATTACATCTTAAGACAGTTTTACAGATATCTTTCTAAGTCTAAGAAACCGTAAGTTTTCCACCAGTTCCAGATTTTGGATAGTCTCTAACATTGTAACCCTAACACCGTAACCCTAACACCATAACCCTGACACCGTTACAATCAGATACCATAACCCAGACACTGTAAAACCCAAACACCATAATCCAGACACCTTGCCTCTGATACCGTAACCAGTTTTAGATTGTAAGAAGTCCGTGACACCGATTCCTTTCTACGATCTCCAATACACCATTCAAAGTTTTCACAAAGAAATAGACATTGTAACCTAAGATACCGTGATATTGACACTGCATCTATGATACCAGTTTCAGATCTTAAGACAACTGTGGCACTGTGACCGTCTCTCCACTCAATGGAAAAGGAGAAGACACTATTTCCAAGTGACACTATTTCAAGACAAATGATGACACCATTCCTTAATCACTTTTATGCCTTTTCCAATTTAATTTAAATTTTATGTCTAACAATAATATTTGAGTCATATAATGACACTTACATAATTAATATTTTTTTTAGAAATGTCACCTGAATGTACAAGGTATGAGGTGTAGAAACCCTAATTCATGTCAGCTCCAACACATGCATCCAAAATAAAAGAAAAGTGTGGAACTGGAGTAAGAAAGAAGTAGAGTACATGAAGTGAACTTCATTAAAGATATAAGAACATCAATAAACTGAAGAACACATGAATAAATATTAATTCTTAAAGGCTAAACTATTATAGATCATAACCTCAAACATTATTGCAGGAAAAACCCTAAGATGAAAAAGAGATACAATAGACATATCATCGAACTGGAAACCAGAGCACGAGACTCACGATACTCTATTTCACAAGATAACTCGAAAATCACATCTACTACATACTACTAGTTCAGAGAGACACAGAAAAATATTCAGGGAATTTCTAACCGTCTCTCATCATCTTTTCTTTGTTGTGTACTATTGTTATTACTTTTCAAGTAGTGTGTGTATATGCATGAAAACAAACATTGTATTTTCCATTAAAATGGAGGATACAAGATATACTTACTAAAATATCTTTCAGCACATTTTATTACCCACATATAACTATGGAATAGGTCTTGTATGACCTGGTTTTTTGTTTTCCCACGTAGAATAGTGGAAGATGTCTTATGACTTGGACAGTCCTGTGTATTATGTTTTACCGCGATATAGGTTTTGGATCAAGTTTATTAATATAAACTTCATGGTGGCAAGTGATCACCAAGTGGAGTGGATTAGGTCTCAGCTTAAGACTGAACCACCTTTTTGTCTTCTATGTGTTTCAACTTCCACTTTCTCTATTTTACTTTATATTTCAAAAAACTAAATTTTACTTTGATTATTAGTATTGGATACTAGTTATAACTATTTTTCCTTGTTATAGTAGTTTCAAAAGTTGTATCAATATCTCATATTGATATTACTAAGAATTTATCAATCTTCTGAGAATCTATTTGAATAGTAAAACTATTATAATTTTATTACCATGATTAACAAGCCTGTTTTAATTTTCTTTGGGCGAATCATTTAAGTATACTTTTTAACATAAATTTTTATAGGAACTCAATTCACCCTCCTCTTTATTGTCTTACTGTGACCAACATTTGTTATCAAAGGATGTTTTTAAAATCCATTTTTTTATAATTTTAAATTAATAATTTGTTTAAAATATTTTTCAACAGTAATTTTAGTTGAATTTTGAAGATCTAAAAATTTATATTAGTTATAAATTTTTAGTCCTCTACAACCAAATATTATACAATTTATTCTCTAAGTATGGATAATATATTGGAAGGTACTGCTACTAATAGACATCCATTATTTAATGGAACCAATTATGCACAATGGATTATTAAAATGAAGATGCACATAAAAAGTATGGGTTTTGAGATTTGGTCTTCAATTGTAGATGAATATAAGATTCTTTCTACTACTAGAACTACTTGAGATGACCCAACTAAGGATTCTTATAACAAAAATTTCAAATCCAGGAATTTATTATACTATTCACTAGGAGATTAAGAGTTTAACATAATTCCTACATATAAAACAACCCAAGAAGTTTGGGATACTTTATCTGTTTCACATGAAGGAACCTCTAGTGTTAGAAGATGAGACTTAACACATATGATATTAAATATGATAACTTTTAAAACTATTCCTGATGAGACTATTTCTGACATTTATCTCATGTTCAATGAAATAGTGAACACAATGATCTCTCTGGGAAGATATGGTACAACCAAGGAGAAAATCATGAGAATACTCAGATGCTTACTAGATAGATAGAGAGAGACTTCTATCTCAATTAGAGAGTATTGTTATATTAAAATGCCACCAGTCATGTAGCTGATAAGCAAGCTAATGATTTATGAGGAATAATTAAATGTCAACAAAGAAGAGGAGGATGAACCCAAATGTAAGTCTGCAGTATTTAAGACTAATACCTCTAAACACAAGCAAAAGGATAAACTATAATCCCCTACAGAAGTTCTAGTAGTGAAAAATCATCATCATATAGTGATGAGGAAATAGAACAACTATCTAAACAACTTAAGAAGTTGTATAAAAAGAATAAATTTTTCAAAAAGCCTAACTTAAAATGAAGATATGATTTCAAGGAAAACTAGAAGAAGGATTGTAAAAGAAGTGAAAAATCTGATGAAATGGTCTATTATGAATTTAAATGAAAAGTTCATGTAAATACCATTTGTCTTAAGTTGATATATAATAAGAGATACGGGGACAAATATAGAAAGTATAAAATGGTAATGAAGGCAACATGGAGTGCTTCCGAGGACAGTTAAAGTGGATCATAGTCTTTACATGATGAGAATTCTTCAAAGGCCAATATTTGTTTTATGAAAAACACATTTTAGTTTACCCAAGAATCTCCTGTACAAAATTATTATTATTCTGGAGATGAAAGTGACTCTGAAAATATGAATAGTGAAGATTAATTTTAATACTATAATATGATTGAAGACACATGTAATCAGATAAAATATAAATATAAATATTTAATGAAACATCATTCCTTGAATACTACAATCAAATCTAAACTTGTTGTAGATAAAGAGAAGAAATCTCAACTACTCAATGAAAAAAATGAACTAAAATTTTCAAATGAAAAATAGACAAAAGATCTAGAAATATTTACCAATTGGAAAAGTAATATTACTATAATTCTTGGTGAATAGAGAGGTCCTAAGTAAACTTCTAGTATTGGATATAATATTTGATAGATAAAACTATATAAAACACATTTTGTGACTAAATTTGGAAAATAAATTTTCTACCTAAAAGTGAAAATTCTATTGTTAATTATAGTTATGTAAAATCTTTTACTACCTATAGTGTTTATGGACCAAATAGGGTATATTTTTAAAATATGTTATATAATTCTTATAGGAGACCGATAAATAATATGTGGGTTATTACAGAACTGATTAATAATGTTAAAGGACACAGACAAATCTGGGTATCAAATTCTATTTTTGTTTGAACATTTAGTTTGATATCTATTTGAAAAGAACCTGTAATAGATTATGGTACTTATAAAGTTGATGTTCAAGATATATGAAATAATATTACTCATTCTTCAATAATTTAATAAATATTTATGGTGGTTATGTCACCTTTTGTGTCAATTCTAAAGGAAAAATAACTGTCTTAGGCCAGATTGATAACTCTAACACAATTTTAGTTTCTAAATTACTTTTTGTTGATGTATTGAAATATAATCTTCTTAGTATTTCACAATTATGTGAATGTGGATTTCATTTTAAATTCGAAAATGATGCTTGTAATTTTTTTACACTAAAAATGAACTAATATTTTCTACTTTTTGAAATAAAAATGTTTATTCTCTTACCTTAGATAATTTAGTTTCTCAAAATTTTTTTTATTTAAGTGTATTTCACAAAGACTCTCATATTTGACATTAAATATTAGGACACTACAATGTACACACCTTTGGAAATATTAATATAAATAGTTTAGTCAAGGAACGACCCAAACTTGAGTTTCCAAATGATAAAGTCTGTAATACTTTTCAAAAGTGTAAACAACACGAAATATCTTTCAATCCAATGAAATACGTTTCTACCTCTCAACCTATTGTGTTGGTTCATATGAATTTGTTTGGACCATATTTTAAAGTCCTGGAAATTTCAAAGAAATTTTATTCTTAAATACTTTGGAATTTTACAATTCTGTGGTTTCTGAAGGCACTTGATTCCGAGGCCCAGTGTGCCCGGAATCAATTTCCGAAGTATAGCCCGGGTACGTTCAGTAAACGAATGAGTGGGTTTTTCTTTATATTGATCCGATGCTTGAAATTGAAATCTGAGGGCATCGATGAATGTGCAGCACCAGTAATTGCTTAAGGGGACCTTTACCGCAGTTGCGTTTTAAGTGGGTTGAGAATTAATTTTTAGGGAATTAGTTTATAATAAATAAAATTGGTGTAGCACAATTTTATTTTAAGGATGGTGGTTATATACTCCCAAGGGGAGTTAGAGGTGGGTCCCACACCCACATAACCTCCTATGAGAGGATATTTGTGGGGTGGGGCCCACAAATGACCTAAACCCTTGAACTTCCCACAACTCTCGTAAACCCCCATTAAACTCCCTTGTTTAATGTTGAAAAATCTCCCAATATTTAGGAGATCTCTTCGCATACTCTCCATCTCTTTATTAACTCCCAACACATTTATTTAATGAATTCAAACTCTTAAATTAATTAATGAAGTGGTTTGAATTTTGAATTTTAAATTTCATGTGTTAATAAAATAATAGTATTAGCCTATTATTTTATTTTTAGATGGAATTTGTTGTGTAAAGGAGAATTGGGAGATCTCTTGAGATTTTGAAGAACACCGACCCTTCGATGAAGTATGATGTCTTATTCAACGAAGAACACTGGTTCCACGAAGAACGACGATGCACTTTTCTCCGCAAAAAGTGAGGACACGCCGCTTCCTCCTCTGTCTCACACCGACGTTAGTCTACGAATCCTCTCCTCACGACGCCGTCTTCCACAACACCCAAAGTGCGACGTCAATTATTGAGGTTGGGGATTATGTTCAATTTTTAATGGATTAAAATTGTGCCTCATTTGTCATTGTATAACCTTGATTGTCTCGGCCTATTACAATCACTTAACTCGGAGGGCTTGGGCCGAACGAACACAGACCGATGACCCTCCATTTGACCTTGTTTTTTTTTTGGAATCTGCGAGCGGAAGCGGAAAATGGAAGAGGCCAGCGGCGCAAAGGGCCACTGTTGCACATGCAAAGAAGGCTGCGGCGGAGGAAGCACGGGGTCGTCGAGCCATGCCGCGGCCAGGGTAGGCCGTGGCGAAAGGACCGGTCGGCCCGTTGGCCGGTCGGGCAGAAGGAAGTCGCGCTGCCTGGAGGGCACCGCGCATGATGATCCTTGGCCCGCCTGTGCGGGCCGCTTGTTCTAGAAGGTCGTCCGGCTCTATGCGACCGGTTTGGGAGGGTGGTGCTACATGGCACCGCTGGTTCGGGAAGCCCCCCCCCCTCGGATTGCTCGGCCTTCGGGCCGAACCACTCAGCAAGCTGGCCGAGCCAGCCCGGCTGCGCCCCGATCGGTCGCGCCTAGCCATGTTGCGCCTTGCCTTGCCGCGCGAGGCCGGGTCGCGGCCTGTCGGGATGGGCCGCGCCCCTCCAGGCCGCGTCACGCAACTTCAGGTTGGGCCGCACCCTTTTTGGGTCGGGCCGAACCACTCAGGTCGGGCCGTGCAAATCTTCAGGCTGGTCCAACACCCCTACCGGGTCGGACATGCCAAAACTGGGTGATCCGACCCACCACCACACTGGGCTTAACGGGTCAGGCCCGTTATTCACTTAAACATGAATAACTTAAAGACTGCGTGTCCGATCGACGCACCGTCTACGACACTAGGATCATTTCGACGAGGCGGTCCTTTTGCGATACTCTAAGTGAGTTTTGGTCATCTTTGGAAAATGGACAGGTTTGGAATGAGTATATTTCCAACCGGGCCCCTGGAATAGAAAAGCCAATATCTCTCAGACCGGGTGTCCGATTGAGGTGTCGTCTATCGCGTTGGGTTCCTTTTGACGAGACGGAACTTCAGGATACATCAAATATGGACTTAGTGAGAGTTGATGTATCGACCCCTTACTCGAGGAGTGGACCCTCTCAGAATTGAGTACACTGTGTTTGAGAACCGTAGAGCTGGCTGCGACTGCGACGACTATTGTGCTAGGATCCACCGTGGGTTCGACAACGATGACGGCTGTACTTGGATCCTACGTGGGTTCGGTAGTGAGGACGACTGTACTTGGATCCTCCATGGGTTCGGTAGCGATGACGACTGTACTTGGATCCTATGTGGGATCAGCAGCGATGTTTACTGTACTTAGATCCTACGTGGGTTCGGCAGCGACGACTTCTGTACTTGGATCCTACGTGGGTTGGGAAGAGTTGATGATTCAGAGGCTACATCTAATCATCTCCACCCAACTTCATGTGTAGTATACCTGTGTGAGCTGAGTCTTGTCTTTCAGTCATTATCTTTGATTTGATTGACTTCTTTCCCGTGTGGACCAGATTGTGCTTGGGCTCGGAAGTAGGAGCCGAACATAGATTGATGACTTAGGTATATGTATGGGAATATACCTAAGTAGAGTTGGTTGATACTTTATGTTTTTATATTTCCTTTTTGGTTTATCCTATATGGATTTTGGGAGACATTCAGGGGTCTCCGGGTCTCTACTGAGTATCGTTATACTCACCCCTACAAGGGAAATGCACACACTACGTTTTGTTGGTTTCAGACGACGAACAACACTGATCTTGGATGAGGCATGTGGAGCTAGACGGTATCCAGAGGTGGACCACCTAGCAGGACGTACACGGAGCAGACGGACGGACCCGAGGTACCGAAGAGACAATCAGTACCCACCCTTCAGGTGGGAATCTTGGAGGATGACTCGGTGGTTGCTGCTTTACTTTACATTTGTTTCAATTTCTTTCTTAGTTGTACTATACTTTCAGTTAGGTTTGTATACTGGCCCATTTACTTTCCAGCACTTATTTTTGTACTATGTTTTACATAGTGCTTACTTCACATGTGTACTCTGTTGTGTTTGTTTACTTTTATAAAGGCAATGCCTTCCATTTTTACTGGGATTTACGCGGTTGGTGCTAGTCACCAGCCCCTGGCCTATGGAAGGTGGGCTTGGGGTAGTCAAGGCACTGGACTTGAGGACGGGTCATGAAAAATTGGAATCAAAGGAGTCGATTCTACCACAGAACTCAGGACTCTGATAATTTCTTCTTTGTGAAGCAATAGTGTTATGTGTATTGTGTGTGGTTTTCAGTCGAGGGAGTCCAATGTTGGTGCGGCGGCTGACGTAACCATACACCAGGACCCTGACTTCTGATTTCTGACTCAGTGCTCAAAAATATTAACTGCATGTGTGTTTCAAAAGTTATCTTTGTGATTACTTTGTGTCAGCTCAATAGGTATACTGTTTGACCGTGGCACACCTGTTTCTTTTCAGGATGGCCCCACGAAGGTGTCCAGGTAGGGTTACGAGCTATGTGCGAGATGGCAGCCCACCGAGTGATGAGGCCTTGGTGTAGGGCCCCATTACAGCGGAGGCACCCGCGGTACCACTACCCACTGAGCCACCGATGACACCAGCCCTAGCAGTAGAGAGTGAAAACCGCCTGAGTGCGTTGTATGAGTTTCAGCGATAGAGGCCACACAGGTTCTGTTGAGAGATAGACCCTCAGGCAGCTGAGGATTGGCTGGAGGCTATCGTCAGTGTCTTCAGATTGGTAGGGACACCAGCGGACCTTATGGTAATCCTTGCCGCGAGTCTCCTGCACGCAGCACTAGGTAGATGGTGGAGCCTGATTCTCCTGGTGCACGATGAGGCATCACTACTTTGGACGTACTTCGAGAGCCTCTTCTGCTCTAAGTTTGTTCCTGCCACCCTCCGTGCGGTGCACATCCGGGAGTTACTACATCTATGGAAGGGCAGAAAGACTGTATCCCAGTACTCGACGCGATTTACTGACCTCTTATGCTACTCCACAGACATGGTACGAGACCCATTCTTCCAGGACCAGACCATTGAGCAGGGACTGAGGCATGAGACCAGGGCTTCGATGATCTCCCTCAGCATTCTGACATAGGTAGGAGTACTGTAGTGAGCCCTTCTTGTGGAGAGTTTGTTTGCTGAGCCGATTCCAGCAGCGAGACCCACTATAGGGAGACATGTAGTGGAGTCTTCTGCAGCCGATAGTAAGTTGATGTCTCAGAGTTTCAAGTGGACCATGTCATCAGGTGGGCGACCATAGGGTACTGGTTCAGATGTGCGGGGCACACAAATCAGAGCCTTCCGTACGAGGGGCGGGAAGTGCTATACATGCATCGGGCATGGCCACATGGCTCGTGACTGCCCGACCCGCCATGCAGACGAGCAGCAGATAGTGGAGGGACCTCCCAAGATGAGGCAGAGTTTCGAATTTGGTGGTCCGCAGGGAGAAAGCGGACGAGGCATAGGAGTTGGCTAAGTAGCAGGTGGTGGACGACGCTTCGAGGCTCTACCACCACCACCACCAAGAGGACCACCCCGACCACAGGGATCTAGCAGACAGGGGTAGGCTCAGCTCCAGGCAGTCGAGGCCTATAACCACGGCGCACCAGAGATGATTCGAAGTACTATCTGTGTCTACTACACATTTTCTTCAGTTCTTATAGACACAAAATCGAGTCATTCTTTTATTTTCGCTTCCCTTGTTCGGAGCTCGTAGATTCAGATGGAGCCGTTGGATCGATCCATAGGCTAGAGACTCCTACGGGAGTAGACTCGATGGTTACACACTAGTGTCGGCAATGTGAGCTTACTCTACGAGGCGAGAGCTTCGGCTGGGATCTTCTTGTTGCGACATTGATGCCTTACGATGTCATTTTGGGTATGGTTTGGTTATCTATAGTCCATGCCCAGATCGACTGTATTAGGAACAATGTGGGGTGTGTCCGTACAGATGGGAGCAGGTTCACCTTCACCGCCGAGAAGGGAGCCTTTGCAGCACCGGATGGACTTCCGCAGAGGAGAGGGAATCCAATCACACATCAGTTGGCTAGCGTCATCCTAGGAGCGGTTGATGTGTGGAGTATGATTTTTCCTATTGTGGTGGATCAGTATGCAGATGTTTTTCTTGACGATGTTCCCGGACTACCTCCTCACAGAGAGGTAGATTTCTATATTGACCTGTACCCTAGGAAAACACCGATATATACTCCATCATATCGGATGGCACTCGCCGAGCTTCGTGAGCAGCAGGTATAGCTGGAGGACATGTATCGAAAGGGATTCATCCGAACAAGTGTTTAACCCTGGGATTCTCTGATTTTATTCACCAAGATGGTGGATGGGAGCTTAAAACTGTGTGTCGACTAAAGTCACCTAAATCAGGTGACCGTGAAGAACAAGTATCCACTTTTGAGTATTGATGACCTTTTTGATCAGCTCAAGGGAGCACGATGGTTCCCGAAGATAGACCTCATGTCAGGCTATCATCATCTCAGAGTTCGAGATGACGATGTGAAGAATATGGCCTTCAGGTGTAAGTATGGCCACTTTAAGTTCTTAGATATTCCCTTCGGTGTAACCAATGCACCATTAGTGTTCATGAGTCTCATGAACACAATATTCCAGCCTTACCTTGATCGTTTTTTCGTAGTCTTCCTCAACGCCATACTAATTTACTCGACTACTTAGGAGGACACGCTTACCACTTGTAGGTTATACTGGACACACATCGAGAGAACCAGATTTATAGTAAGATCTCGAAGTGTTAGTTCTGGATTCTCGAGGTTCACTTCTTGGGGCACGTCATCTCGCCGGCATGAGTTGTTGTGGATCCTACGAAGATTGAGGTAGTACTTTCTTCAGAGACATCCACAAGCGTGATGGAGGTGCGGAGTTTCCTAGGTCTGGCTGGGTACTATCAGAGATTTGTTCCAGACTTCTCCAGAGTTGCATCACCACTTTCAGCTTTCATGAAGAAGGTGAAACCCTTCGTGTGGTCAGATAGATGCTAGCAATGCTTCCAAGATCTAAGATAGAGATTGACCAGTGCTCCCATATTGAGGCTACCGGAGGAGGGTGTTGGGTGTGTGGTTTATTGTGATGCATCACGGACCAGACTCGGGTGTGTCATGATGCAGGAGTGGGCAGTGATCGCCTATGGTTCATGGTAGTTGAGGCAACACGAGAAGAACTATGCTACCCATGACTTGGAGTTAGAAACAGTGGTCTTCGCCTTGAATATGTGGCGACACAATCTAATGGGAGAGCACTTTACAGTCTATTCTGACCACCAGAGTCTCAGGTATATTTTCTCATAGAAGGGACAGAACCTGAGACAGTGGCGATGGCTCAAGTTCCACTAAGACTATGACATTGAGATACTCTATACTCTGCAGAAGGGGAACGTAGTACCTGATTCTCTTAGCAGATGATCGGGCATTCATCTACATGGAGAGGTGACAGAGTATTTAGTCACTTTGTAGATATCCTTCGTAGATAGAAATGGGGAATCTTTTCTACAGTCCCTCATAGTTACTCCTCCACTACTTCAGCGGGTCAGAGAGGCACAATATGTGGACGTTGACTGTGAGACAAGACATGCTCAGATTTGAATAGGGCATGCGGATGATGGAGTTTCTAAATGAGGAGAACATTTCATCCTCTTCAGGGGATGTACCTTGGTACCAGTTGCATTATAGGAGGAAGTCCTGAGGGAGTTTCACACTTCCCCTCTAGCGGTACATCCTGTAGTGGCGAAGATGTACCCAGATCTTAGATGATAGCACTGGTGGCTGGGTATGAAGAAGGCTATAGCAGAGTTCGTTTCATGATGCCTCACTTTACAGCAAGTGAAGGTGGAGCACCAGGTACTAGCAGGTTTGGTACAACCCTTAGAGGTTCTGGAGTGAAAGTGGGACAGGATATCCAGGGATTTCGGGACGGGGCTTCCACGTACATCCAGGGGACATGACTCTATCTGGGTGATCATTGACCGACTCACCGAGTCGGCCCACATACTTCCGATCAGAGAGAAGGGCTCAGTAGGGAGCTTGGGACTCCTTTACATTTATGAGATCGTATGAATTCATGGTGTTCTATCGTCTACCGTCTCTGATCGAGATGCTCGCTTTACTTCCCAGCTTTGGAAGGGGTTGCAGGAGGCATTTGGGACACAGCTACACCTGAGCACCACCTTTCATCCTCAGATGGATGGCTAGACGAAGAGGACCATTCATACTATCGAGGAAATGCTCCGTACATGTGTTCTTGAATTTGGTCACAGCTGGGAGGATCACCTACCCTTTGTGGAGTTTGCGTACAACAACATATACCACTCCACCATCGAGATGGCACCATACGAGGCACTGTACGATTGACCTTGCAGATCACCGCTGTGCTGGACTGACCCTGGGGAGTCAGCACATGTAGGACCATAGATGGTTCACGCTATGATGGAGAAGGTGTAGATGATCTTGGAGCAGATGAAGACTTCACATAGCAGACAAAAGTGCTATGCTGATAGGAGACAGAGACCACTGGAATTTGAGGATGGCGACCTCATTTTCTTACGAGTCTCACCTCGAAGTGGATTATAACGATTTGGTCAGGGTGGAAAGTTATCTCCACACTTCATCGGGCCTTTACATGTCCTCAGCAGAGTAGGCAAGGTGTCTTACCGCCTCACACTTCCACCTCAGTTGCACCAGGTGCATGACATCTTCCACGTATCTTAGCTGAGGAGATACGTGCACGACTCGACCGATGTCATTGATCATGGGGAGATGGAAATCGATGACGAGGCTACATTCACAGAGGTCTCGGTGGAGATCGCAGATCGACAGGAGCAGGTCCTATGTGGATGGTTGATTCCTCTGGTGCGCATTCGTTGGTAGCACATGAACCTCCAGGAGAGCACATAGGAGAAGGAGGCTCAGATACGTTCTTAGTACCCTCATTTGTTTCCCTAGTTTATGTTGTATCATTACGGGGACATAAATCCATGATGTGGAAGTAATGTATGGACCCAGAAATTTCATGGAAAATCGTTTTTTAAATACTTTGGAATTTTACAATTCTGTGGTATCTTTCGGCACTTGATTCTGAGGCCCGGTGTGCCGAGAATCAATTCCCAAAGTTTAGCTCAAGTACGTTCTGTAATCGAACGAGCGTGTTTTTCTATCTCTTGAAACGGTGCTCGGAATTGATATACGAGGCCACCGATGAACTCGCAGCATTGGTAATTACTTAAGGGAACCTTTACAGCAGTTTTGTTTTAAGCGGGTTGAGAATTAATTTTTGGGGAATTAGTTTAAAATTAATAAAATTGTTGTAGCACAATTTTATTTTATGGATGGTGGTTATATCCTCCCAAGGGGAGTTAGATGTGGGGCCCACACCCACATAACTTCCCATGATAGGATATTTGTGGGGTGGGTCCCACACGTGACCTAAACCCTTGAACTTCCCATATCTCTCATAAACCCCCATTAAACTCCCTTGTTTAATGTTGACAACTCTCCTAATATATAAGAGATCTATTCACCTCCTCTCCCTCTGTTTATTAACTACCAACACATTTATTTATTGAATTCAACCTCTTCAATTAATTAATGAAGTGGTTTGAATTTTGAATTTTAAATTTCATGTGTTAATAAAATAATAGCATTTGATTATTATTTTATTTTTAGAGGGCATTCGTTGGGTTTAGGAGAATTGGGGGTACTCTTGAGTTTTTGAAGAACACCGACCCTCTGATGAAGAACGACGCCTTCTTCGACAAAGAATGTCGGTTCCAAAAAGCATGACGATGTGATTTTCTTTCTCTTATCCAAATAAGTGAGGAGACACCACTTTCTCCTCAGACGCACTCTGACGTCACCTACGAATCCTCTCCCCGCGACGTCGTCTTCTGCGACACCCAACGTGCGACGTCAATTATCGAGGTAGGGGATTATGTTTAATTTTTAATGGATTAAAATTGTGCCTCGTTCATCATTGTATAACTTTGATTGTCTCGGCCTATGGCTATATCGTAACATGGAGGGCATGGGCTGAACGAACACGGCCAGAAGACCCTCCGTTTTATCTTGTTTATTTTTGGAATCCGCGACTGAAAGCAGAACATGGAAGAGGATGGTGGCGCAAGGGCTACCGTCACACAAGAAAAGAAATCCGCATCCAAGAGGGCCATGACAGAGGAAGCACGGCGCCGTCACATCGTGCCGGGAACACGGAGCCGCGGATAGGGAAAGTCGCGGCGAAGGAAGCCGGCACCGTCGCGCCGGCTGTGTGGAAGGAACCGTGGCCCGATTCACAGGCCGCTTTGGAAGAAAGACCGGTCAGCCCGTCGGCCGGCCGGGCGGAGGAAAGCCGTGACCCTAGGAGGGAGCCGTGCCGGTTGAACCGCACCCTGCCCGTGTGGGCTGCTTGCGCCAGAAGGCCGGTCGGCTCCAGCCGACCAGTTAAGGGGGGCATCGACGGTTAGCGGCGCCGGTTCTGGCCGTCAGGGGGCCGCCACACCCCCTCGGATCACTCGCCCTTCGGGCTGAGCCACTCAGCTGGCTGGCCAAGCTAGCCGGGTCGTACCCCGCCAGGTTGCGCCATGTCGGGTCGCGCCCAGTCGGGTCGCACCGGGCCAGGCCGTGCCGCACCCTGCCGGGCCGGGCCTTTCCCTCTTCAGGTCGGGCCGCGCCTCTCCGGCCAGGCCATGCAAATCTTCGGGACGGTCTGACACCCCTACGGGGTTGGACCCGCCAAAACTGGGTGACCCGACCAGCCAGCCCGCTAGGCTTAATGGGTCGGTCCCGTTATTCACTTAAACGTGAATAACTTAAAGACCGCACGTCCGATCTACGTGCCATCTGCGCCACTGTGTTCCTTTCGACGAGGAGGTTGTTTTGAGATACTCTAAGTGAGTTTTGTGCATATTTGGAAAATGGCTGGGTTTGGAATGAGTATATTTCCAACCGGGCCCCTGGAATGGTAAAGCCAATATCTCTCAGAACGGGCATCTGATTGACGCGCCGTCTGTCGCATTGGGTTCCATTTAATGAGATGGTACTTCGGGGTAGATCGAATCTGTACATCATGAAGTTGATGTATCGACCCATTACTCAGGGAGAGGACCCTCCCAGAATCGAGTACGATGTGTGCGGGAACCCTAGAGCTGGCTGCGACTGCAACGACTACTGTACTGGGATCCTCCGTGGGTTCGACAATGATGAAGACTGTACTTGAATCTTACATGGGTTCAGCAGTGAGGAAGATTGTACATGGATCTTCTCTGGGTTCAGTAGTGATGATGGCTGTACTTGGATCCTATGTGGGTTCAGCAGTGATGGTTACTGTACTTGGATCCTACGTGTGTTCGGCATTGAAAAATTTTGTACTTAGATCCTATGCGGGTTCAGAAGAGGAGATGATTCAGAGGCTACATCTAATCATCTCCACCCAACTTCATCATTAGTATACCTGTGTGAGCTGAGTATTGTCTTTCATTCATTATCATTGATGTGATTGACTTCTTTCCTGTGTGGACCAGATTGTGCTTTGGTTCGGAAGTTGGTGCCGAACTGAGATTGATGAATTAGGTATATGTATGGGCGTATACCTAAGTAGAGTTGGTTGATACTTAATGTTTGTATCTTTCCTTCATGGTTTATCCTTCGTGGATTCTGGGAGACCTTCGGGGGTCTCAGGGTCCTTACTGAGTATCATTATACTCACCCCTGCACAGGCAATGCCCACACTATGTTGTGTTGGTTGCAGACGATGAACAACACTGATTGTGGTTGAGGCTTGTGTAGTTGGACGGTATCCAGAGGTGGACAACCAGGAAAGATGTACATGGAGTGGACGGACGGACCCGAGGCACCGACGAGACTATATGTACCCACCCTTCAGGTGGGATTCCTGGAGGACGACTTAGTGGTTTTTTCTTTGCTGTACAGCTGTTGTATATTATTTCTCAGTTTTACTGTACTTTCAGTTGGGTTTGTATACTAGCCCATTTACTTTCCATCACTTACTTTTGTACTCAGTTTTACTTAGTCCTTACTCAAATTTCTTACTCTATTGTGTTAGTTTAATTTTATAAAGGCCATGCCTTCCCTTTTTACTAGGATTTACACCTTTGGTACTAGTCCCCAGCCCCTGGCCTATGGAAGGTGAACTTGGGGTAGTCACGGAACGGGCCCCAAGGACAGGTTGTGAAACATATAGAGTTTCAATTTTAAATGGGAAGCACTATGTTTATGTTCTTATAGATGACTATTCTATATATACTTGGACCTTTTTCTTGGCTCACAAAAGTGAATCCTCCTCTCATTTCACCATGTATACTAGGAATATAGAAAATATTAGTGGAATTATGATAAAATCTATAAGAAGTGACCATGGCTGTGAGTTTGAAAATCAAGAGTTTGAATCCTTCTACTCACAAAATGGATATAGTCATAACTTCTATGCCCCTAGTACAATTAAAAAAATGGTGTTATAAAAATAAGAAATATAACATTACAAGAGATTGCTGGAACCATTCTTAGGGAGTACGATATACCTATATAAATTTGTGTAGAAGCTGTAAATACAACATCATATGTTATTAAGAGTGTTAATCAGATCCATTCTTAAAAGATCTCCTTATGAGTTATGGAACAATAGAAAACCCAAGGTTAATTAATTCAAATTGTTTGGTTTCAAAGTATATAATCTCAATACTAAGGATAATCTTGATAAGTTTGAATCCCAAAGTGATGAAGGATTTTTTCTGTGATATTCAATCTCTAGTAAAGCCTATATAGTATTTAACAAAAGAAAAAAAATGTGTGAACGAATCTGTACATGTAAAATTTGATGAAACAGATCCATATGAACCTAAGATATCCCTAGAAAATCATGAGGATAATATTTCAAATCTGGACGTTACTTAAATATCCTCTGACCATATTATGAATGAATCTATTAAAATTTCATGTTTTGTAAATTATTTAGATTCAATTCATAATGAATCCAAACATGTTGAAGAACCTAAAATTACCATCCCTTCTTTTTTATAGAGCTATTAGAACTCTTAGGAACCATCATTTAGATGCAGTTGTTAGAGATTTAGATAAATGAACATATACTATATATTATATTAGAAATTAGGTTGAACATCAAGCTTTCTTATCTCAACTGGAACATAAAAACATCAATGATGCTATCAATGATGAATTTTGGGTGATGACCATGTAAGAGGAGAAAAATAAGATTGAAATTAATAATGTTTGAAAACCTATGGATAGACCCAAATATATCTTGACCATAGGCACTAAATGGGTGTTCATGAATAAAGTAGATGAAGTTGTTAATGTAGTTAGGAACAAAGCAAGATTGGTCGTACATGGTTATATTCAAGAAGAAGGAATTGAATATGAAGAAACCCTTTCACCAGTATCTAGATTTGAATCCATCATAATCTTTCTTGCATATGCAGAACAAATAAATTCCATACATTATCAAATGGATGCCAAGAGTAAAATTCTAAATAGTTATATAGTTTAGGAATTTTTTGTTGAAAAACCTCAGTTTTCAAATCATGTTTTTAAATTAAAAAAATATCTAAATGGTTTAAAGCAAGCTTCAAGAGACTAGTATTATATATTAAGTAGTTTAATTATTTCCAAAATTCTTAGAAAAGGTATATCTAATCCTAATATTTTTATTAAATTAATTTATAATGATGTTTTATTTGTTCAAATCTATGTTGATGATATTATTTTAAGATATTCAATAATTTATTTATGTAATGATTTTTCAAAGATGATGCAAAATTAATTTTAAATGAGTTTAATGTGTGAGCTAAAATTCTTTATTTGGTTTCAAATCTTTCAAAATAAGGAAGGTATTATTTTATATGAAAGTAAATATACTAATGTTTCTCTAAAATGATTTTTCTTGGATAGCACTAAAAGAAGTGATACTCCAATGAGTACTACCTGTAAGTTTGATCGTGATGAAAATGGTAAATCCATTGATAAAAACACTAATAGGGGAATTATTAGAAGTTTAATCTACTTAAATAATATTCGACATGATATTATGTTTAGTGTTTTCACGTGTGCTCATTTTTAAGAAAACCCCAATGAGTCTCAGTTAAATGATGTTAAATGAATTTTCAAATAGCTCAAACATACAACCAATATAGGAGTATTATATCTTAGAGGAAATCATTAGTTTTAGTTAGCTATTCAAATGTTGATTTTGGTGGTCGTAAGTTAGACAGAAAACGAACCTTAGGAACATGTAACCTTTTAGGAAATTATCTTGTATCATGGTATAGTAAGAATCAAAATTCTGTTGCATTATTTATTTCTGAGGCTGAATATATAGTTGCTGGTAGTTATTCTGCACAAATTTTGTGGATGAAATGAACATGATTAGACTGAAAATATCAATTAAGACATGTACCTATAAATTATGACAACACAAGTAATATTAAAATTTCAAAGAATCCAGTTTCACACTCCATGAAAAATCATATTGATATAAGGAATGAATTTTCAAGAGATCATTATAAAAAATGTTATATCACTTTGGAATTCATTGGCACTGAAAATTACCTTGATGATATATTCACTAAACCATTACATTATGAGAGGATAAATTAAATCATATATGAATTAGGGATGATACGTCTTAAGGGAAATGTTTATGGTATTGAAGTTACTATCTCACACTTACTATTTCACAGATTATGGTTTCATGATTCACATTTTCACAAGTTACTGTCTTAGAATTAATGTATCACATTTATGGTCTCACAGTTACTGTATTACACTTACTATATCAATAATATGGTTGCACTGTTTAGACTCATACCATAATGATGGCACCGTGAAATCCTGTTCCGATATCAGCGTAATGAATTATTTTTTTAAATTTATTTCCTGTAACATTGTATATATGATTTTATTATTTTTATACCGTGAATTTGTGTTTGTGACATTTGGACTTCCTAAATGATAAAAACTCGATGTTCTTCACTTCTCTCTTAACTCAAGTTCTTCTCTCTTAAAACTGAAACCATTCTATCTCAACCCTCCTTCCCTCCTTCAACTCTTTCTACTTATTGAATCCACGTTGGATGCCCTGAATAAAATGGAATTTTTCATCAACTTCTGAGAATCAAAGGTCTCAGAAGAAAGAAAAAAGGGCTCCAAAAATAATTCCCGAATGACTACTGAATCCAGACCTTACTGATCAAATTATGGTGCTAGAGAAAGAAGTATGTCCAAAGTGGATGCCAATAAGTAAGTCTCTAATTTTGAATGTTTTAGATGAATAAGGTTGTTTGAAATGGATCACTAAAGAGAAGAAACCCATCAATCCGAAGCTTTTTTCCAAGTTTTATCAATATATTTAGTTCTCTTGTGAGTTGATAAATGATCTCATTTTTAAAAGTTGGATAAATAGAAAAAGGTGTACCTTTCCATTCAGGTGGTCAAATTCCTATCTTGAAATACCTCATGAGGGAATTTATGAGGATCATCAGTGAGGAACACCTCCTCTTAGTGATGTTTTAAACCTAGAATAGGAATTGGGGATCCTAAATGGAAATAAGAAGAGACGAAAGATGATTGCAGCAGAGTTAGATGGAGAAACAAGGTTGTTGTTCAAATTCATTTTAAATATTTTTGTCCAAGGAATGGAGATTTCGAAACCATGAACTATCAAAAATTATTTCTGATATATCTTATAAAAAATGGTGACAAGATCAAATTATGTAAGTACATCATTCTGCACATCAGTGATATGATCAAGTCTACTTTAGAATGAAACTCCCTATTATAATGATTATTTATTTATGAAATGTTGTCTTCCAAAGGATTTGTTGGCTCAAACGAATAAGTTATTGAGGATTATGAGTTATGTATCACTAAGGATACACTCGAAAGGTTGAAAATTAACTAGAATCCTTGGAAAAAATCTTGTGTGGAATATAATGAAAGTCTGTATAAGAAGTTCAATCCATTTTAGAATCCATCAAGAACTAAGCAAAAATATAATCCTTGTTTGGAACCAGATGAATTAGTTGAATACATTAGTTAAGATGTATGAGATACAGAAGCTAGACCTGAGGATATAACTGTCATAGAGGAAGATGACAGTATCCTACCTGACCCACATGTTTTTTAAGATATAGTTGCTAAAGAAATTGTTGCTGAAAAAGGACGTACTACTGGTGTAGAGGGAAAAGTTCTTCCGGAGGATCTTTTAGATGAAGCTGCTGTTTAAGAAGAAATTTGTGTTGAGAAAGGCCTTGCTAATATGGAACAGTTAGAGGAACATGATGAACCTAATGTTATTCACTCTGATGAGGAAAAGAAAGATCAAAATTTTTAGTTATCTAAAGAAGTACCTAACCTTCCAGAATTTACGAGATGGAATTAGGCGAAGCAACTGAGTCCCTTTGTCCCAACAGAGAAGAACCTAATGAGAGGGAGTAGAATCCCATTTTTGAAAATATTAAAGTGTACGGTTTTGTTGGGACAATCCCTGTGGACACCATTAATAAATTCCCCATCTATTTTGATGTATTTGACTCATAGTTGGATTCAATAAGTGGAATTGATGTCACAACTACCATTCAATTGAAACCCATTTCTGTACAATAATTCACACCTTCTATGGAACTAGAGGCTGTTTTAATTGTTTCACCAGTGGTTTCACAAGAAGCTCATAGATTTGTGAGACATGGGTATTTAAATGTTTTTAGTGAAAGTATGTTGGCTAGTTTTGAAAAAAAAAATTAAATTCTCAACCGACTCATGTAACTCGTCTAAGTGAATAGGATGTTATCATGGTCTTGGAGAAACTTATATGAAAAACACAACAAAGGATGTTGCATGAAATTCAAGATGTTAGGATTGAAAATCAGAAATTACGCGAGGAAGTAAAATATTTGAAATCTGTGAATGAGGAAATGAGGAAGGAATTTCAAACTACTAAACCCCCTATTGATTGTTTCAACACAGAAGATACTAAAAAATTTTCTAAAAATGATGTGACCCTGATGCAACCTAATTTGGTCTCTATTGTTGAGAAGGTGGTTGTAAACAATTCTATGTTAGCAAACGATGTTCGAGGACTGGTATCCTCAATAAATGAGTTTCCTGGTGTCTTTAATAATTCTTTGAGACTATTCTAAAGAGCCTTAATGCACCCTCTACAGTCATCTCATACCCATCTTCCTTTGATAAACCTTGTCAACCATTTCAATTATCAGATAGTGTAGTACTCAGAAAGGTTATTCATGAAGAGATTTAGTATTTAAAATTCTAGTTTGTTCAGGGGAGCCTCTTGAAGATTGTAAAATATAGTGATCATGTCCATGACATGGTTCAACTATATTAAAAGGAAGCCTCTAGGACCTATGATTAAATTACTAAAAATGACGAGTTATACTTCAAGAGGATCTATAAAAAGAACCAACTTACTAGTCATTTGAAGTACCTTGTGGAAAATCTCAAAATGCCTCATGTGACTCAATATTTTAAGGACCTAGTGCAGAAAATGAAAGAGTTCACACATAATTTGGAAAAGTTTATTGAGAATGAGGATGATTTTGAAAAGGCTATGAAATATAGAGGTCAAGTCATCACTGATTTTATCAATTTTTTGAAGGCTTATCTCCATGTGAAAAGCACTGCAATAGTGACTCTTACAGCTACCCCTTTCTGGTCTAGTTCAACCCCTTACTCCTCCACAACCTTTTCTCTTGCCTCCATGTCTGTATCTCAGGCTCTGAGCCAGATCAGACATGTCATTATTGAGAAATTCTTGCCTCAGTATTTTATCAAACCACCTCTTTCGCCTTTTGTTTTTGAAGTAGTTCCTCTTCCTTCTTTCAAAATCAGCTCAACCACTTCTACCACTTCAACTTTTTCTCTCGTGGCTCCTCTAGTTGTTTCTTCCAAGGGAAAAGGGAAGAATACTAACCCTAAAGAAAAGTGGAGGATGTATTTTTGATAGGGATGTTTTTTATTTTTCTTTATGCTTTTAATGAACCAAATCTTTCTATCCAATACAATGTGCACTGCTGTTGTTTAGTTTTCCTCCTCACCTTCATTCATCCTTTATTTTATTTTACATATTTTATTTTTGATATTCCCAAAATGGGGAGAAATAAGAAAAGTCATTTACATATCATTATTTGTGATCTTCAGAGAGTGGGATATTGTTGGATTCCTCTGGTAAAATCATGTTTTAATGATAAAAAATCATGTTAATAATGTTTACCATATCAAAAATCATTTTTTGAGTTTTTTGGTTTCATTATGATTTAATTCTTAAAAATCATCGTTAAAACCCCCACAAGGTCCTGATTTAGAAACACAAAAATCTTGTTATAATCTTATAAACTTCATATGATCCTATTCTATTAGGATTCACTATACTAATGCTTAAATCTAATTAATTAGGTGAATATTAATTCTTAAGAAAGTTTTACATATATTCATCTAAGTATGAGAAACTATAAGTCTTTCACCGGTTCCTGATTTTGGAAATGTCTCTGACACCATAACCCTGACATCATATCCCAAACACTATAACACTCAAAAACCATGACTTAGACACCGTAATCTAGAAATTTTGACTCGGATACAATAACTAGTTTTAGATTGCATAAATTTTGTGGCAACTGTTCCTTTATACCATATCCAAGACACCTTTTAATGTTTTGACATAGGACTAGACACTATTACACGAGACACCATGATCCTGACACCGCATCTGTGATACTAGTTTCAGATATCAACACAACTATGGAACCATGACTATTTCACTACTGAAAGGAAAAGGAGAAGACACCATTTCCAAGTGACACTATTTCAAGGAAAACTGTGACACCATTCCTTAATCACTTTTCTGTATTTTTAAAATTAATTTAAATGTTATGTCAAACGGGAATATGTGATTTATTTAATGACACTTATATAATTAATGTTTCTTTTTAGTAATGTCACCTGATAGTACAAGGCACGAGGTGTAGAAATTAGGCTTCCTATCAGCTCCAACACATGCATCTCAAAAAAATGAAAATTGTGGCACTGATGAAATAAAGCAATAGGGTTAAGGAAGTGAACTGCATGCAAGATAGAAGAACACCCATTCACTGAAGAACACATGAAGAAGTATCAATTAATGAAGGATGAACTACTATAGATCAATACCTAAAACTTTCTCACAGTAGCAACCCTAACAAGAACAAGAGATACAATACACAAATCATCGAACTTGAAACCTGAGAACGAGACTCACGATACTCTATTTCACAAGAAGACTCAAAAATAAGATATGCTACATTATATAAGTCCAGAGGTGCATAGAACAACATTCAGATCATTTATAACCCTTTCTCATCATCATTGATCTATTTTGTACTATTATTATTACTTTTTGAGCAGTGTGTGTATCTACATTAAAACACACACTGTCTCCTACATTAAACTGGTGGATACAAGATATCATCACTCAAATATCTTTCTATAGTTTTTTTTACCCATGTATAACTGTGGAAGAGGTCTTGTTTGACCTAGTTGTTAGTTTTCCAATATTGAACAGTGGAAGAGGTATTGTGACCTAGACATTCTTGTGTTCTGTTGTTTTCAATGATCCAAGGTGTGAATCAAGTTTATTAATATAAACTACTTGGTAATAGATGATCATCAAGTGGAGTGGATTAGGTCTCGCCACGAGACTAAACCATTTGTTTCATACTTTGTGGTTTTCTATTTAGTCTTTCTATATTTTACAATATATTTCATAAAACTAAATTTAACTTTGATAGTTAGTCTTGGAAAATAGTTATTACTAGTTTTCCATATTAGAGTGGTTTCAAAAGTTGTATAAATATCTCATATTGATACTACAGATAATTAATCAATCTTATGGGAAACTATTTGAGTAGTCAAATTGTTATAATTTTACTGCCTTTATTATCTAGCCTATTTCAATTGTAATTGGGTAAATCTTTTAGGTACAATTTTTAAAAGAAATTTTTATAGGAAATCAATTGTCTCCCCTATTGAGTGTCCAAATCCGACCAACAGTGACCTCCTTAAAGATCGTGCGATTTTTGGATCAACCTATTCATGGGTTGATCAGCGTTCTTCATTTTTAGAATGAATAATGGGGAATATTATAACAAAACAAACCCCTGCCCCAAAGGTGTTTTTCGTTGAAGCGATATGTCTGCGGGGGTAAAGTTTTGTTGGTATTTGTTTCTTTTTCATACCATTATTTGAGGTGCATTGAAGTCGCTAGAAATTTTATAGAATTCATAATTCTTTTTTGAAGAGTATTTTTTCTGTAGGTTTGTCTAATGAATTCCTCATTTGATTCCCCAATGCATTATCTCATTAATAGAGAAACACGTCATATCATTTCTGTTACGATGCATCGCCACGTTATTACGTTGTTTCATTAATGAAACTGCATGTTTGTTTGGATTCAATTAAGGAGTCTCGTTAAAGGGGCCCATTACTACCTCATTAATGCACCAAAATGAGAGAATTCCACCACTCAATGGTGATAAAATAAAATAAAATATTTTTTAGTGTTATTCTATTTTTTTTCCGAAAAGTCTAAAAACTATATTTTCTGAGAAACCCTCACCAGTCAAAGTTAAGTCCATTCAATGAAAATCTTATCGTTACGAGTTCAATGGTGCCATCCGATTTTTGATCTAATTACCAATTTAAATTTTAGAATAACCTTCTTGCATGTTTACTTAAATGAACTTAAAAAAGTTCAAAATTCTATTTTGGGCTCACTAGGCCTCGGAATTAGGTGCCTTAAAATAGTCTACTCATGAAATAATTCCATATAATTTAAAAAATATTACATGAAATTTTTTGGACATTACATAACTCCCCCTTTTTTGGATTCACATCCTCGTAAACTAAAATAAGGATAAATAAAAAAATGGTGTTAATGAGAACAAATCTAAGAATTCTGCCCCCATGTGCTCTCCTAGAGTTTCTCATTCTTCCACCGAATGTGCAATGGAGGAATCAAATGTCCTCGATGTACCTACTCCTTTCAATCCTTTAACTCCACTGGGAACTCCACAAATATCACCCCATCGTTAGTGTACAGGTTACCCCAGTCAATGACGTGTGATAGATCATGCATGTACCTCCTCAGCTGCGACACACGAAAAATATTGTGCACCAGGAGCATATACTGGGGAAGAGCTAGGAGGTATGCCACATCTCAAACTCTTCTTAGAATCTGGAAAGGTCTGATGAACCTTGAAGATAATGTGCCTTCCTGGAAAAATCACCTCAATCCCCATCGGGGTGAGACCTGAAGGAAAAGATGGTCTACCTCCTCAAACCCCAAGGGACTCTGTCACCTATCAACATACGATTTCTACCTACTCTGTGTAGTCCTCTTATTCTCCTGGATGATTTTTACATTCTCTGTGGTAGCCCGTAGCAATTCTGACCCATCAGTGATGATTCCCTTGGATCTTTCCAGTATAGAGGTGTTCTAAATGGCTTCCCGTACAAGGCCTCAAATGGAGCCATGCCAATGGTGGAGTTATAGTTGTTGTTGTATGAAAACTCTACCAGTGGAAGGTGGTACTCCCAACAATGACCAAAATACAAGATGGAAGAAATAAACATGTTCTCCAAGGTATGTATGGTATGATATTTTTGGCTATCTTTCAGAGGGTGAAATGCAGTTCTCAAGTGCCACTAAGTCCCAAAATCCTCCTACAATACCTTCCACAACTAGGATTTAATGTTTGCATCATGGTTTGAGGAAATTGTCGAAGTCACCCAATGAAGCTTCACAATTTCATGGATGTAGAGGAATCCCTATCCCTCTATTGATCCCAGCTTTCTCATAGGTAAAAAGTGAGTCAACTTGGTGAGTCGGACAATGAACAACCAGAGATATTCGTAGCCCCTGTACATGTTCATTAATAATGTCATGAAGACCATAAAGATACCATATCATTTCCACTCCAATACCTCAAGTGGTTGTGCTAAGCCTACTGGAACCTGATGCTCAGCCTTCAATTGTTGAAAATTGAGGGATCATGAAACAAACTATTCCACCTCATTCTTCATTCATGGCCACCGGTAATGATGTCAGAGGTCTTGATACATCTTATCCATGCCAGGATGTACCACCAATGGGGATTTATGGAACTCCCTCAACACCTCCTCCCATAACATCCTTGCTACTACAGTGCATCCTCTAAAAAGGATGACATTCTCCCCACCTATTGAATATCCATCAGGAGCCTAACCTAAGGATAACTAAGTAGGTCAGGCCTCAAAGTCAACATCCACAAGCTGTGCCTCTATAAAATACTATAAGAGTGGTTATTTACAATCATTGACTAATGGTAAGCTGCTACATCATCACCCATGAAGGATATCTACATCGCGGCTAACTGCTTCCTCGCCTCACTCAGCAGCTATAGACCAGACCTCCTGCTGAGCTCGTATTCCACCACTTTCCTCTTCCTAGGAGTATAGACTATCTCAAAGTCAAATTCCAAGAGGAACTATAACCATCCCCTCTATATCAAGTACATTTCCTTCTATGAAAAGATACACCTGAGACTCTTGTGGTCAGAGTAGGCGGTAAACCATTCACCCATCAAGTAGTGCCACCACATATTCAAGGAAAAAACCACTACTACTAACTCCAGGTCAAAGGTATCTTTTTTCTAATTATGCTTCCTCAACTTTTGTGAGCCTTAGGTGATCACCACTTACTCCCGTATCAGGAAAAAACCCAGTCTGGTCTCTAATTTGTCATAGAAAACTACATACCCAATGCACTCTTCTTGTAGTCTCATGACTGGGGAAATTGTTGGTCTCTTCCTGAACTCCTGAAATCAATACTGCAACTTCTCCTAACACGTGAAGGGATATCCCTTCCATGTTAAGGATAATAAAGGTTCTGGTACTCTAGAAAAGTCAGGCACAAACTTATGATAGTATCCATCCAACCCCAAGAAACTCTGCACCGCGGTCATTCCTCTTGGTGGCTCCCATGAAAGAACTAACTCTATCTTCATTAGATCCACTGCAAATCCAACCTATGAGATTATGAGCCCCAAAAGTGGAACTCCTGAATCTAGAACTATCATTTCGAGATATTCCGAAAAATATGGTGCTCTCGGAGTGTATCCAGGACTTTCCGCATGTGTGTAGCATGCTCCTATTCTAATGCCGAGTACACCAAGATGTCACCAATGAAGACTATTGAGAACCAGTCATGTTAAGGATAGAATATCATGTTCATGAGTCCCATGAACACTATTAGGGCATTGGTATTTCAAAAAATAACCACCAAAATCTCAAAGTGGACATACTCGCATCTAAAGGTTGTCTTTGGTACGTCGTCATTCCATACCTGAAGATGAGGATAGGCTGATCTGGGGTATATCTTCGAGAACCACCTCGATCCCTTCATCTAATCGAAGAGGTCATCAATCCTAGGAATTGGATAACTATTCTTCAAAATCACTTGGTTTAGGGACTAGAAGTCCACACATAGACTCAAGCTCCCAGATCCCTTCTTAGCAAAAAAAACATGGGCTGCCTGTGGAGAAATGATGGGCCTCATGAAGCCCTTATCCTGGATGTCCTCCAACTGTACCATCAATTCATGAAGCTCTACAGGAGCCATCCTATATTCTAGTTTGGACATCAGTGTCATCCTGGGGTAGAGGTAAATGCCGAAGTCTTCCTACCTATGAAGAGGTAGTCTTAGAACATCCTCATGGAAGATGTTTTCATACTCGTCCAACACTACATGAATGGTTTGACTCCTCTCTTCCACCACACCAAGGGTTAGGCTAGGAAATTGGTGAGCAATTTACGTAACCCTCCTCCGAGAAATTCCATCTTATATTGGAATGGTTCCCTTCTCACTGGTGAAGGAAAACCTAGTCCCATCCTCATGGAAACACCACACTTTACGCCTAATATAGTCGATCTGAGCATGGACTATAGATAACCAGTCCATACCCAAGATTAAACAGTAAGGCTTCAACACCACTACTTGGAGATCCCGACCAAAGGTCTCACATCCTAGAGTAAGCTCACACTACCAGAACTAGTGTGTAATCATCAAATCCCCCTTTTTAGGTGTCTCTAATATGAAAGATCGATCCAATGGCTCCACTGGAATCTCGGAGCCTAGAATGAGGCATGTGGCAAGGAAAGAGTGATTGGAACCTGTGTCTATAAGAACTACAACTACAGTGTAGAAAAAACAGATTATACTTCTAATAATATTCGATGATCCGTGGTCAAAAGCCTCTTTTTCCTGATGCTACACTCGACCTTTTCCACATGATCCTTGAGGTCGGGGTGGATCACCTGTTGGGGGTGGTGGTAGTACCTCGAACCATTATCCACCACCTTCCACTTGGATTTCTCCCCCACCACGTTTGTTGCCCTGGAGACCTCCTCGCTCAATCCTCTGCCTCTTCCTTGGCGGTACCTCTAATGTCTACCAATAATCTATGTGGCGGGTCGGGGTGTCCCGAGCCATTTCTCCCTTCCCACCGCATGTGAAACACAACCCAACTCCCTAATGAATCCCTATGATTTAGGAGCTCTGCACTACCGAACCTGAGTCCTGGGGTCGTCCCCTAAAAGATCAATCCTTATTGGGTCTCTGCATCAGCTGCCTGCTTCTCACTACTGAATACACTGCCTCCTGATGTCTGTTGGTTGCTTTGACTGTCGGTGCCTGCTCTACTAGGAAGCTATCCACAAGAAGGGCTCGCTCCAACATCCCAACATTAGTGGGGATGCTGAGAGACACAATGGATGCCTAGATCTCCCATCTAAGTCCCTAATCAAAGGTTTGGGCCCTAATGAAAGGTTCACACACCATGTTTGTGGAGTAGTGAGAGAGCCTCAATGAGTACTCATCCACTGACATGACGCCCTGCTGTAGATGAAGCATCTCTTGTATGCGCACCGAGCACAAGGTCTTGGGGAAGAACTCCTCTTGGAAAAGCTTATCAAAGTCAAACTAGGAGAGGGTTGACTCATCATGAGTCTAAATTGTCAATCTCCACCATCTCCCTGCCGAACCTGAAGAAGTCTCGCATATAACATCACCATCTAGTCTAGTGGCGTCCTCACTAAGTGAATGTCCGACATCACCACCTCAAGCCAGTCCCTAGAGTAATTAGGATCTGTATCTCCCATGAACCTAGGTGGTCACTATCTCTAGAACTCATGCAAGTAACTGAGCCTGTGTGCATCCTATATCAATAACTTCGATAGTAACTGATGATCAATGGGTTGTGGTAGCGCTGGTGCACCACCTGATGGGGCCATCTCTAGCACTGGTCCTGGAACTGACACCTCATCGTTAGGAAGGCTATCTTAAATGTCAATTATAATAACCCTAGATGGCTATCTGTGTTGAGGTATCTTGATACAGATCAAGATGTACCATGGTCAATAGATTATACCGGGTGATCAGACTCTATTTCAAGAAGAACATAAAGAAACACACAATTCTTATATGATGCATGAAATTGGTGTTTTTATGTATAGAGTAGAAATGTTGAAATCAAGGTCCTAGTGTATGGATATGTCAACCACCACACCCACACTGGACTCCTAGAATGTTAATGTCTAACTAAATGCATTTAACACTATTTCCCAAAATCAAAACAATAGAGTCCCAGTCTCTAAGGTAGAACCAACCACCTCTGATACCACTTTGATGCGACCTGTCCCCCAGGGCATGTACCTTGACATCTCCCAAGCCCGCCTCCCAAAGGACAGTGGTTGGAAACTAGCGCTGAAGGTGTCATCCTTCAAGTGGGAGGCATTTTCATGAGTACCTGTACACACGCACGCACACAACCACATCCCCAAGATAAAAAGTTAGACATGAATGCCACTAAACAAACACTGAGTTAAAGTACAAACTATATGTCAAATAAGACATAATACAAAACCAATAGAAGAATAACTAAAAACAGGAATTTATAAGGAAACATTGAAATCTTTCCACTGAAAACCCCACCTGATGAGTAAATGAAGAGTAGCTGCTGGAAGCCATAAAAGCACATCCCACGTACCTGATCTCACTAGGCACCGCCTAGTACAGGGCCACAAAGTCCTCTGCAAATTCATCAATCATCTACACTAGACAAAACACATGCAAGTAATTCCCATGAAGTGGTGAGTAAAAATATACTCTGTAGGGACCCCACACCAATAAAGAAATAAAAAAAATAAATCCACAAAGAAAACCACAAAGCAAGACAACTCACACCAGGTATAATATTGAGTAGGAAATTAAGACAAATCTATCGTACCATCAAACACCTTGGAATGCTAGAGAACTCCTCTTCAATGAGTAAATTGGGACTTTTAGGTAATATAGAGATTCTTCCAAAAAACCTTGGACTGATATGGTACTCATCCCTGATGTGTAATGTGGTTATATTGGGCCACACAAAGTTTCTCCCCATCGTTGGAATTGCCGGGTCACATAGAGCCGCTTCCCACCTTGGTCGTACTAGGGTACTCATCTTGTTGAGTATCATGGTTCTTCTAGGTCACACAAAGCCACTACCCACTATGGGCCAACCGGGACACACAGGGCCACTTCCAACTAGGGCATCATAGCTAATGCACATAGGGTCGCTTGTTAGCAGTCTTTAGGTCTTAGCCAATCGTAGGGTTTCTATACGTAGAGCACTTGATTTCAGGAGAACCACTCTTCTAGCCATTCACCGTAATTAAAATTTCATGAAATCCACTTTAGATTATTCTAAAATATATTCCTCATTTCAAGGGTTCCAATGCCACAAACATCTCATCAATTGGACATCTGGTTTGAAATATTTTGGCATTTATCCAAAAAGGGACAATTTGGGCCTAAGTGTGGTTCGACCCAATTAGACCAACCCAAAAAAACCCGGATCATGGTCCACAGAACCGAACTGAGTCCGTTTACCTGACACGGATCCAGACTAGACTGGGTCCAGCTCGGCACAGCTTGGGTCTGACTTGGGTCCAGTTTGGTCCTGCTAGTTTGGTCATGGGTCCAGCCCGACCCACTGGGGAAACCAATTCCCCGCGTAGTCCTCTATAGGTGTACTGGATATTGGTTCAGTTGAGATGCTATTGGAGGATGTGTGTACCCCCATTTCCTTGCGGGTCGTCCGCATGGACGCCTCCTTCGCCATGGTCGGTTGACTGCGACCATGATGCCTGTGACGCTGCGTGGTGCTGCATCCGCGGTGCACCAAGGCAATTGGGTGGCAATGGATACCCGCCGCTAGCCCCCAGTAAAGAGGGTACTAGATACCGCCGCACTACCGTGGCCCAAGACAGCCGTAGTGCTCCAACCGATGCACCATAATTGCATGCCAGAAGATTCTTTTGCAGAACATCATGTCCTCTATGGTGGTCCGTTATTTGTGTCGCTTGTGCTTACAACCTCTAAGGGATTCCATCTTCCCTGCGATGACCTCAAATCCTCCTTGACACTACTTTGAAGATTTAGTCCTGAATAACACAAAAAATGCACAAGGTAGAGGGGCTCGAGCCTTGTACATGTCGGCCCGATTCCTCCACATTAGAGGTTTCAAAACATGGTATATAGAATTGAAGTTCAATAACAATTAATCAAATAATCGTAGTGCAAAACCCCATGAAAATTGGGGTCCCTCATGAATGAGAGATCCATGGATCAACCTGTTCATGGGTTGATCCATGTTCATCATTTTTAGAATGAATAATGGGGGAACATAGAACAAAATAAACCCCTACCCCAAAGGTGTTCATCGTTGAAGCGGTCCATCCGTGGGGGTTCAAGTTCCATTGGTGTTCATCTCTTTTCGGTCCCATTTTTTGAGGAGTGTTAACGTCCCTAGTGATTCGATGGAATTCGTCATTTGAAGTTGAAGAGCTGTTTTGTTGCAGGTTAGTAATAGGAATTCCCTGTTTGATTTCCAAACGTGTTATCTCATTAATAGAGAAATGCGTTGCAGTGTTTCTATTATGATGCCTCGCCATGTCGTTATGTTATTTCATTAACGAAACAACGTGGTTGTTTTGCTTCTATTAAGGTGTCTCGTTAAAGTGTCTCATTGCTGCCTCATCGCCTCACCATAGTGCTATCATGCCACAGCTCAATGGTGATAAAGTAAAATAAATTAACTTTTTTGTTTATCTTATTTTCTTCCAAAAATTCCAAAAAAATATGTTTTCTGTTCGACCCTCGCCTGTCAATGTTAAGTCCATTCTAAGTGAATTTGGCTATTCGGAGATCCACAGAGACCTCAGGTTTTGGATATGAGCACTAGTTTAAAATTTAGAGAAACCTGCTCTCACGTTTACTTAAATGAACTAAAAAAATTTCAAAATTCTATTCTGGGCTCACCGGGCCTCAGAATCAGGTGTTGTCAAAGCATCTGGTCTTGACATAATTCCAAATAATTTAAAGAAAAGTAGAGAAAATTTTTGGGACATTACAAACTTGTTCAAACAAAAAAGGGATCATTATTTGTAACGATATTTCAAACTAGTGTCAACTTGTTGACAGATAAGGCAATAAAATCATCCCTTTTGGGTGCAATAAAGGGAGATAAAGAACTCTATCATCTCGACACAGTTTCACTACTATGTTTATACACATGTTCGACTATTTTTTTCCTACTACAGTTTCATACCTGAGATGGGTGTTTATCGATTATGTGAATACTGGAAGAGACATGAGAACACTTAGGTGGTCTAGTGCAATCCATTGACAATTGATGAGATCAATTAAAGAATTTCACATGCACTTTACAAGGATTGCGAGGGAAATTATCATTTTATTAGTAAGTATTATTACATATTTTCATTTAAATTTATAATATACTCTACATATGCTTCTTGTTATTGTAGTATTGGTACTATGAGAAAATTTGAATAGTGAAATGGAATGAGAAAACATTCAATCCACCATTAACAAAGTGGAGCCTCTCAAATTTTGATACTACTTTAAAGAAACTGAAGATTCATTAAGTTATTGCTACAGTGGTAAGTGTACCACTTACATGATCAATTTAATGTTTTTCTAAACCATTAATATGTGAAAAACTAAAATATTACAGATAAAAAAAATAAAAAATTGAGGAGGATCCACCAACGATTAAAGAATCTATAGAAATTGTGGAGCCACCAATGATTATGGAAGCTTCTGTTGGACAATAGGAAAAAGGGGAACTAGAGGATAATATAATTCATGTTCTTGAAAAAAGAAATTCATCCCTAAAATGAAAAATACATAAAATGGAAGCAATTATTAGAAAAAAAGGCTGAAAAAATTAAAATAGTGAAGCTATTAGTAAGTGATAATTATAAAATAGAGGAAATCAGAAGAGAAGGTAGTTCCATAAAGAGTCATTCTATCAAGTAGGAAACCTAGATAGCGGGTACAATTGAAGCTAGGATGTAACTGGATCCTCCTGAAAAACCTGCATCTCCCCCGAACCAGAACTGTAGAAGGAAAACCAAAAACTAGGAGGCAAGGAAAATGGGATTGAGGAGCCTACAGATCAAATATAAGAATATTATAAAAAACACACCTATACATCGAAGAATACAAACTGGACAGACAGAAACTAAGAGTTACCAAATAAGATCAATTATTAGAAATGTGAAGTCCCGATCTAAGAATCAAAAGAAACCAGATTCCACTTTTTAGTATCAAACCCAATATACAAGAAGAATAATAACAACATGACAAAAAATTAGTAGAACAACCAAGTTATCTAGAAAAAACCATTCAGTTATGCAGTGTTTCAATGAAAACAGAAAAAAAAAGCTGTTATAGGGCTGGGAGGTATACCGAAATAGGTCAAGAAAAGTTGACGCCTGTAGAAAAATGACTATGAGTAGCTACAAAATTTTCTCGAGATAGAACCACGATGGAATGTATTCCCTTCATTTCAAGGATTTCAATTTAGTTACCCTAAAATTTATTTATTTTATTATATGGTACTGTTTTTATAATGTAGTCAATATGTATGGGAAGCTGAGAACAGATTGTATTTAGTTTAAATAGATGAAATTTTCTATATTTTTACCAAAAGCATGACAAGTAGCATGGTGAGCTTAATTAACAAAGCTTACTATAAACTAATATTAAATTAGTCTAACATACTTCATTATTTTTTTATTGATATCAGGTTATAGATGACTATGCTCAGCTTACAAAAAACATGTGTGAATTAAGGAAAACGACTGGAATTTTTTATGATAAATATACTATGATTACAATTGTTTCCATGTTGATTGTAATATTATCTATGTTATTGATGTTTTAAATATATTAATTAATAGTTTGTCTCATTTTATTCATTTTAACAGAGCATTATATCTGAGAAAACCACAATTTGAAAAAGTGTTTGGTAGAAAAACCCATAAAAGAAGCAATACAGTTGAATGGAAAATTCTTCATCCCCATCAACACAGACAATTTGAATTGATATTTTCTTGTGTTTGATATTGAAAAAAAACAATTTCAGCTACTATAACTCTATGAAGCCTCACATGCGTGATACTAAAATTGATTATTACTAGGAAGATGCTTTAAAAATGGAAAATTATGTCCTCCTAGACATCAAATGAATTTTCATATACACCGACTTACTAAATACAATTTTGACAAAACATGCACAAAACATTTATTAACTAAGTCATCAAACAATGGAAAACTGAATACTTAGATATGACTGCTCGGGCAATTCCCCTTATAATGGAAGACAACACTCAACAAGGGGATACATCCATAATCTACGAGATAATTTTTTTTATCTCATTGAGAAGCTGGAAATAGATCAAGGGTATAACAAGAACCTATAAAAATATGAAGTTGATGACATGTGCCTGTATAGGGAACACTATTTCCTTATATACCCTGCATACAGTTGGAATGAAACCTCATATAGAATCACGAGTTGTCTTGTGGAAACAATGAGGTCAGAATGAAGATAACAAGTTAAATAGTCGGGATCAATGGATCTAACATCAGAGTACAATAGAAATGGTTTGGAAGGTTTCAAACATTTATACATCCCATTTTAATGGCTATTACTAGACATTACATTTGACAGTTCTTATATTTTTAAATTATTGTACTACCCACTTTAATGACAGCTTTGTATTCTTATGCATATTTCATTATTTGGTTTCACTGTTATAATTAAAAAGGTTTTATATTTGGTGTTTTTTATTTCAATGATTTATATTTTCTGTTGGTAATTGTGGTTTTTATGTTATAATTGTTGTTGGTAATTGAAGTGGTTTAAAAGTGGTGTTAGTAGTTGCAATGTTTTTATATTTGTTTTTGGTCACTTCAATGGTATATATTTTCTATTTTTAATTGGGGTTTTGAAGTTATAATTGTTGTTGGTAATTGTAGTGGTATTAAAGTGGTGTCGGCAATTTCAATGGTTTATATTTGGTGTTGGTTATTTCAATGGTTTATATTTTATATTGGTATTTTTGTTTTTTCTATTATAATTTCTATTGGAAATTTCAGTGGTTTAAAAGACATGTCAACAATTGCAATTACTTATATTTGATGTTGGTTATTTCAATGCTTTATATTTAATGTTGGTTATTTCAATGGTTTATATTTGGTGTTGATCATTGGTTTATATTTAATTCTGGTAATTTCCATTAGTGTTAGGAATTGAAATGGATTATATTTTATGTTCTTAATTTCAATGGTATTTATTCGGATTTTGTTTGTGGATGAATAGTTATTTTTGCATTTTTAGAACAAAAAACATGATCTGTAGTGGGAATATTATCTCATTATGAGGGGAAGCATTTTCTTCTGAGGGGATTTATTTGGTTTTTCTGTTAGAATTGATCATGTTATTGAAATTGATAAGTGGATGAGAAGTTATGTTCACACTTTAAGGATATTTTATTTAGTGTTTATAAGACTGTTATTCTTGGAAAACATCTCAATTTCATATGAAGATGTAGAGTCTCTATATGGAAAGAGTTGGACCAAAGATCCAATAACTCTTATTCAGTCTTCTGGATTTATTCATCAAAATTCAAAACCTTGGATTTATCCAATCCTCAAAGAAAAAATGCATTCATAATTCTAGAACCTGGGTTTATCCCATTTTCATATTTTAATACACAACATATTTATACATCACGTTTACAATTTATAGATGTATCCTAACCCCACTCCATTAGAAAAAAATGGACTATCAAATACTACCACATCCGCAAAGAAAAAATGCATACAGAATTGTAGAACCTAGATTTATCCAATATTTACAGTTTTATACAATAAAATGTATACAACACATTTAAAATTTCATGATGTATCCCAATCCCACTTCCAATACATTACAATAATAACTAGACTATTAAATAATATGGCCTATAAATTCTTCAATTCAGTCACTATAATTTTAAAAAAAAGCATCCATCAAAAGTTTTATACACTACTTAGCCTCTTCCAATTTTATTCCAGTAATCTACCTCCCAAGATGATGTTCCAAATTGGTGGAAAAGTCTTCCCGTGATAGAAAAAGTACACAATTAAAACCATTACTGAAAATAATTCTCATAAAAAAATTACATGTGATACTTTTTTTGTAGCTCTAACACAAAAATTTGATCTTACTTCCTAAATACTTGTGTTCAAAGAATAATTATATCATATAACATATTGAAAATAAAAAAATACTCTTATAAATGAAATTCATCATAAATTTAAATCATACCTTCATTATAGCAGTCAACTTAATGTTTTTATTCAACTATTTCCCCTTTCAACAGTAATTGTCTAAAAAGATTTTCAATCTACCTCCCCCTTTCCTATTTGGTTTCTTTTAAAAATAATCCATTCTAATTTTTTTTGAACTAGAATGACCATTAACTTTTTCCACTGATGTATTTTTGATAGACAACTCTTTTTCATAATTTCTAAAATTCCAGAAGGCACTATCAGAACTTGTATCAATCTCACAACCTACATTAATTAAATTCATTCTCATTCTTGCTAAACATTTATAAATTTTTCTACAACTGATTTTCTATTAGAATTTCCTCAATATAAGATCCTTTGAACATCACAATATTTCTCTCCAATTAGGTCCATCTCTCGAAAATATATTTTTCAGGTATTGGTCTCACATCAAATTGATCAATTTTTTTAAAACATGACAAAAAAGATACCCAACCGACTAAAAAATTCGACGAGAACATTAAACAACTTCATTTGAAGCTTCATATGATACATGAAATTGATCTTCATAATGAACCATTCCAATAAAATAACAGATTTGAACTCCAATTTCAAAACAAAATATCAAAAAACAAGCACCAATCAAATAATAATAAGGTTGAAATAAATAAAATAACTGCAGTGTATATCTAGTAGAAACCTAGAACATCAATGCATGTAAAGGGTAAGGATTTCGAGGTATCTTCTCCCACATCCCAAATTCTACCTTTGTTTTGCGATACTGATTTTTTCCAACAAGCATTATAACTTCTTAAAGAAATCAACAACACTTAACTTACAATGAAAATAATTTTTAATAAATCCATTAAAACTTTCACTAAATTGAGTTCTGCAAATACCCAATGTTAAAGAATATTTCAAAAAGAAATGCACCCACTTTTCTCACAATAAAAATACAACATCTGGACACTGAGATTTCCTATCCCTATATTCTACTCTAAGGAAAAAAATACTCCTAATCAATCTAATTTTAATCATGTTATTTGAATATACACTTCTTAAATCTAGTTATAAAACTAGATCCATATTTCATCCAATTACCTAAATGCTTAATTCCATTTTACATCAAATTCCATGAACAAAGGCAATGTCTAGTTCCCACTAAAACAACAAAATGGATTTTCCCATTGCCACATCCTAATCAGAAAAAATAGTATGAGGCCTCTTCATGTGATGCACCCATAATTGGTTTTGAAACAACCAAGAAAACGAAGTCACAGTTTCATCATATAATAAAGATTACTTAAAAACCACAATCTCTTGATGATGATTGAACCCCACAAAAACACCTAATAGCCTGTACACTATATTAGTATTGAAGGTGGTGTAAAAAATAGAACCATCTGAAAACAACTCAAAATCTGTTCTCATTTTTGGATCATCCTAGAAAATATTACTAATTATCCATTTCATGTAAGACTACATTGAATAAACAGATGACAGATTTTCATGAATTTGTTTTTCCACGTACACTAACATGAAACATGCATCAGCATAAATAAAATATCTTTTCTTTTTAGACCTTAAAAAATTCAACTGATAAACACACGTGTAACAAATAACATTTCGCCCCCTTCAATAGCCATCACCAATGAGAATGAAACATTTGGTTTAATACCTACATAAGCATTCACAACTAACTCAGCTACTTATGCTTCTATTATTTTTCATTGGTACCTCATCATATGAATTGATTCAAGTCTGTGAAAGGGATTATCATGCTCTTCAACAACTATAGTACATTTTTATTGTCAAGAAGACAATAAAATAACCCTCATTCTAGCAAGGTAACCTTTACATGTCTAAACCTGGGGAAATTTCACCATGCTATCACATTTTTCATCAATCCTATAACATTTTTTGAAAAATTCATAAAGGCTTGATGTGAAAATTGATTTATCCATTCTCCTTTTATTAGAGTATTTTCTGCGTACATTGAACCTATTTACTCCCCCAATCATGAAATAAAAATATTGTGCTTCATCAAGTGACTTGAACGTCAACCCTGAAACTGGTTTAGTAGAAGCTTTTATAACATCAACATCACCATTAACAACATTGCAATAACCTACAACAAAAAACTTCAGTTCAAGAAAAGTACATAAAAATTTATAATAGGATATAATCTGTTTAAAAATGTATAAACTATATGAATATATTTGTAACTAAATAATAATTAATTAAATATATATATATATATATAATATAATCATTTTTCTAAAATTATAAATAAAATAATTTATAAGACATACTATATATATTATCCACTAGAAGTTTGAGTGGAAGTTTGAGTGGAATTTTCAGAGGAAGTTCTAGTGGAAGTTTCACTAGGAGTTCAAGTGGAAGTTAGAGTGGAAGTTCAAGTGGATGTTCGTGTGGAATTTTGAGTGGAAGTTCCTGTTGAAGTTCTAGTGGAAGTTCTAGTGGATGTTCCAGTGTAAGTTCTAGTGGAAGTTCTAGTGGATGTTCCTGTGGATGTTCGCGTGGAAGTTCTAGTGGAATTTGTAAGTTCCACTGGAACTTCCACTCCAACATCCACTCGAACTTCTAGTGGAAGTTTGAGTGGAAGTTGGAGTGGATGTTCCAATGGTAGTTTTAGTGGAAGTTCTAGTATTAGTTCCAATGGAAGTTAGAAGATCCACTGGAACATCCACTGGAATTCCCATTGGAACATTCACTTGAACCTCCACTTGAACTTCCACTCGAACATTCAGTGGACATCAAGTGGAACTTGGAAATCAAGTGGAAGCTTCACTGAAAAAACCAGTAGAACTTCCCCTGTAAAAACCAGTGTAGTAAGTTCCTCAATGCAAAAAAACTATATACTTCTTCCAGTAAAAGATCCATTGAAAACATCACCAAATAATGTTGAACATATTGAAACTAAAACTAAGCAAATCCAAATTTAAATATAATCTCCAATACCTTTACATCATTCAATATACAGTCATGGATATAAACATACTCTAGATTTACCAAAAAAACTGTAAAAATACTTCAAATTAATTATGAAATACTTTTATCCCTATCCATTATAGGAAGAACCAAAACACAAAATTGAAATAGTGTCGTGACCCTAATTATTCGTCCTACTCCAAAACCCACTAATCCCTCAAACCTAGACCTTGGGATCAAACTCATACTACAACCACGACTAGAGTTTAATAACTCTGATGATTCTCCATGGTCCGCAATTTGGCTCACCTTTCTCGAATGAAAGTGCGCCAAATACCTACCATGCTCCGTTCATTTCACATGCACACAATTTGTCTTTGAGATGAAAATTCCCTCCATCAACTCATCCCAAGAGGATGGTGCCAACTTTAAAAAAGAAAATGTGTTAAGATTCCTGCATATGACCGGAACATCGTGTAAAATGGTGTACTAGAGATGATAAAAAGCTAATGTAAAACTGGCAATGGAAAAGTAAATAACTATTCCACTATTGGTGGCGACTTAAAGATTATTCTACAAACATGAAAATAATAATAATAAATTAAAATAAAAAAATTTAAAATATAGAAAATTGAAATCTAAATCAAATAATTAAATAAATGATACTCAAATTAAAATATAAATTAATAAAAATAAAAAATTTTGAATAATTTACTAATTAAACAAAATAAAACTGAAATTGAAAAACTAAAAATTAAAATTAACTAAAATTATATATTAGTGCATTTAAATAATTTGAGACTCAAATATTAAATTGAAATAAAACACTAAATTTAAAATAACTAAATTAAAAAAATAATTGAATTAAATACTTAAATTGATAATTAAAATTAAATTATATTAAGAATAAATAATTAAAATATTAAAAATTAAATTAATGTTTCATTGAATTGAATAAATAATGAATAATTTCATAATGAATAAAATCAAAACAAAGTTAACATTTTAAATATAATTAGAACGTAAAAGAATAAATAATAAAAAATATTTAAAACAAAAATAATGATTTGAAAATTGAAAAATAAAAAATTCATTATAAAAATTGATTAATTAATAAATTTAACTCTAAAATCATGAAATTATTATTAATTAAGAATATAGGAATAATTAATTAATTGAATAAAAAATTAAATAAAAGTTATGTAAAATCATCTCATTTGTAGTCTACATCACATTTTCCATCATTATATTATAATTTTCATTTAATAATAATTATTTAATAGTAATATTTTATTAAAAAAAATTTCATTTTAAAAATACATTAATTCATTAAAAGATATTTCTTAATTGAAATTTCATATTATCCTTTAAATACAATTTGTGTTTTATCGTATCAAAACAGAAATCATTTTTAATGTAACAATAATAAGGATTAAATATAATTATTTTTCTAGTGAAAATACATTATACACATTCATATTCTGAGGGTCTTGATACATTAACCTTAATTACGCCGAAAAACACCATGAGGGTAATGTGTTTCATGGAAAGATTTTCTTAGGGTGGTTCAACATACATAGTTTGGGTTGTGATCACAATGAGATTGAACTTCTCATGTAAATGGTTTCTCTCATACTTTACTTATTTGATCATGGGTTGGTGGTGGTCCTAGGAAAAGGCCATTGATGATATATCCCTCAGAAACTATGATAAATGGGCTTTATAGGGTCTAATCCTATTGGTTGAGGCCATAATGACATTTTTCTATGTCAATTGGATTTTTCAAAACCCTATATTTATATTAATCATCTGTTCACTATTTAATTTATATATTATCAATGGTTATGATTCTTAATAGTATTTTAAATCATATAAGATATAATAAAAATAAATAATTTCATATTTTGTCAATAACCATAATACACACTAAGGAATTTAATTTAATCAAAAATGGAATTTTATTTTTAAAATATCAGTTTGTTACAATCTTCCCCAATTTCAAAATTTCTCCCTTGAAATTTTCATTTAATAGACTATAAAAATTGGTTGAAATTTTGTTTCATCAGCTCCTCCTATTCCCATGATTTTTCCTCAAACTTGTTGTTTTTCCATTACACTTTGACCAAGTGCATTGTCTTATTTCACAGAACATTATTTCTCCAATCTAATATCTTCAATGGCTACTCTATATACGAAAGGTTATTCTCAAATGGTACCACCTATGGATTCAATACATGTAAGGGGTTTGGTATGTAATTCCTCAATAGTGATAATTTAAACATATAATTTACATAATATAGGTTAGGTTGGAGTGGTTTGTGATAGGCCACCACTCCGATGTGATCAAGGGTGTCCAAGGGACTGAAAATATCTTGGACTAAAATTTCTCTTCTTCCCAAATATCATGACATTATTCCATGTAGATATTTGGAGGAATACCTTATCTTCAACCCCAAAATATTGGTATCATTGATGATTCTTATCATATCTATTCTATTGAACCTGAGAAACTCTAATATACTAATAAATGGTATTGATCTTTTTACACCATTTCCTTGACAATTTTATGGCATAACCACTGGTGTCCACCAACTTCATCCTAGCATGTAGGTTTTATTCACCTATTCCTATAAAGGTATTACTGGGGTGTTATTTATATTCTTTAGTAGAAACTATTATTGTAAGAGAACATGTCTAGAGGAATATTCTAATCTCATCCTCCTCTGAATTACATTAAGAATTCTATCAATATGTTCTCAAGTGTCTAGATAGTCTGCTCAGATTGGTAATCATTTCTAGGGTGATAAGATTTTTGGAATTTTAACACTATATTTAGATCATATTGGATCCTCTTCGATAACTTGGAGGTAAATATTGGGTCTAAATTAGATACAATAGATAGTGGTGTTTCGTTCAACCTCACTACTTCTATAATGTATATCATTTCATGTTCATCGAGTAATTAGTCCTCTAAAAATATAATTAAGTGTGCAATGTTTATAAGATGATCTGCCACAACCCATATATAATTATTTACTCTTTATGTATTCAAAA
Organism: Viscum album; assembly: GCA_963277665.1. Lineage (NCBI taxonomy): Eukaryota > Viridiplantae > Streptophyta > Magnoliopsida > Santalales > Viscaceae > Viscum > Viscum album. Next base: position 1,325,069,643 of record OY728139.1, on the reverse strand, counting down.
GAATAGTGAAAATGTCCATGATTATTTCTTCCCATTTCCATGTATGTATGTGTAATGGTTTTATCACCCTGTTGTATTTTTTACTTTCTTCCTTCAACTGTTGACGTAAAATAAACCTTGATGTATATTACTTGATTTATTCCTTCATATTTTCCCACCAATAGTTCTATAAAATATCATGATTCATTTTTGTTCTCCCTAGATGGACGAGGAATGTTAATTTGTTTTCATCATCCAATATATCCTTCTTTAACTCAGGATTTGATGATACACATAGTCATAACCTAAAACATTTAACTCCTTCTTCATTAATTTTAAACGCTGAGAATTTCCATTTTCTTATAGCTTCCACCTTCTTCAGAATTTATACATCATTTATTTGAGAATCCTTTATATTTCTCTAGAATTTATGGTTGAGAAATAATATGTGAAAATATTGATGATGTTCATTCCTTTCTGATTCTCATGTTCATCCTTTTATGTCCAATAAGATTAGATTTTTCTCAATTCTCATCAATGATAAAATTTATATATACTTATAATGAGAGTGTGTATAACATTATTTTCTTTAACTTGATGGTAGATTATTGATTTGTCATTGTCCTTAATCATCTCTAACCATCTTCACTGGAAAATAATTATCTCTTTCTGTGTGAATATACTCTTGAGGAACTTATGATAAGTATATATTTCACACCTATCCCCAAAGAGATAATGATGCCAGATTTTTAATGTGATAAAAACTGAATCCAACTCTAGATCATGTGTTTGTTAACTCTATTCATTTACTTTCAGTTTACATGAGTCATAGGCTGTCACATTTTCATTATGAATTATTAAAAAGAAGAATTCCTTCTTTGAATCATCACTCTATACCATGAAAAGATCCCCATTTATGGTTAGTGTAAATAAAATTATAGTGATTAGAATATTTTTCAACTCATTGAATATCTCCCCCCATTCATTATTCCAAAGAAACTTGACTCCGTTCTGAGAGGGCTTGGTTATAGGGTTTGAAAATCAAGATAAATTTCACACCAATCGATGATAGTATGCAGGAAATCCTTGGAAACTGTGGATTTCTTTCATAGATGACGGCCTTGTCCATCCTTCAATTGCATCCATAATTAATGGGTATATAAATATCCCATTACATGTGATAATATTCCCTAAATAATGAGGCTTCCATAAACCAAAACACGAATTTGTTTTATTTTGAATATATATTCTCCTTTCCTAATGTCTTTAGTACAAAGCTCAAATGTTTCTCATGCTCCACCTTTATTGTGTAGTATATTATAATATAATCTACAAAGACTAACCCAAAAATTTAAATTTAATCTCTAAATAATATATTCATTAGGTCCATGAGTATATATGGAGCATTAGTGAGTGCAAATAGAATTATTATGAACTCATAATGACCATACCTTGTACAGAGAGTAGTCTTGGGGATATCCTTCTTCTCACCCTTACTTGATAATAGATTTACTTAAGATACACCTTGGAGAAGTATTGGGATCCACACATCTGTTCAATAAATTCATCAATCCATATAAGTGGATACCTTTTCTTTATCATGATCTTGTTAGGCTCATGATAAACAATTAAAAGGTGCACTAACCCATCCTTTTTCATGGCGAATAAGATTGGTTCACTCTAAGGTGAAGGACTTGGGTTCATGAACCATTTTTTCATTTTCTTATAAATATATTCTTTAGTTCTCGAGTTAAATAATGTATATTATGTATGGATTCATGGATAATGTAAATCCCCTAGATTATATAATCGATTGAAAATTAATACAATTAACTATGAGGAAGACCAGACAATAATTTGGTAACCACATTAGTACATTACCTCGCAATGGTCATTTATATAAGGAATATATTTTCTTTAGACTCAATCATTTGAGCTATATATGATTTCTCTTAGGGAAATAATATCCATGATTGAGATGTTGGTGGTAAGGAAGATTCATTTTCCACCTTGATTTTTTAGAGAATTAGAGGATGATTCACGATATAGAGAGTTATTTTATTCACATGGAAAATTGTATTGGCTCATTATAAGGAATTCCAACACATAACAAGAATTTCATGAAATCCTACTAAATGGGTTATATAAGGGTATATAGAAATTTCAACCCCCAACTTTTAACAACGGATGAGTTTTATAAAAGTTATAAAATAATATCCCATTTTTTATTTTCACCTAAATATCTACTTCCATGTTTTTTGATGATATTTATATAGGTATACTAAAATTTCATGATATGATGGAATAAATAGAACCAAAATAAAAAAATTACATTCACTATTCTTTAATGAATAACTATTGTACCATTAACCACTTTATTGTCGAGATCTAACTTAGCGATTGTAATGGAATATTATCACCCTGGATTCCGTAGAGGTTATTGGCATTGATTGTCTCTAAAAGAACATATCTTAGTGAATTAGTTCTCGTAATTTCCTTTAAACTTTATTCTTAAACAATGTACCATTGGATGAGGGTTTACTGGATCATTCCTCTCTTCCATTTCATTTGTGGGTTTCTCCCATTTGGAAATCACTTGCAAGGTTCCCTTCATTTTCTCACCTAAATATTTTCTTCTCCCACAATATTTAATTTCATGGGTGCTTCTTTCCACACTTTTGATAATAGGATATTGAAATTTATTACCACCATTATAATTTTCCATCACACCACTGTAATTAAATTCCTCTTTCTTCTTATTATCCCCATGATACCCTTGATATTTTCTGATCTCTATTTCCACTTTGAGGTTACATCGGACAATTTCTTCATAGCAATAAAAGTATTAGATCACTAGAGATTTTTTTAGACTCGGTTTTACCCCAAAATATAATAAGAAAACATTCTATTTGAGGGTAACAAAAAAATATTGATGCATTTCATTCTTATCCTATGAAATTTTCCCCATACAACCTGATGGATTCATCATAGTTTTTTCTAGGTAAAGGAAATACCTATCCATTTTAAGTTGGATATTGTGGGGAAAATATTATTTGAAAAACATTTTCTAGAACTCCTTCCACCCCATAAAATTGATATCTTCCTCAGGATTTTTATTCTTGATCAATTTACACCACTGATCGAAATCTCCCTACATTCAATAAATAACTAGTATAACATTCTCTTGCATATAACATTGTAGGATGTACAATATATTCTCAATGGTGTTAATCTATTATTTGATGATTAAAGGATAAGATGATCCCTTGAAAGTAGGAGGAATTTTACTTATAAAGGTCTCAATTGAACCGTCCTCTTTCTTAGGTGGATTTGGGAATTTCCCCTGATTCAATTTTTCAATCATATCCTAAATCGACTGAGAGAGTATTGTCACATGGTGCATGATTCCATCTCCCATATGTTGGAGAAACTCATTTTGACAGTAATCAGGTTTTCCTTCACATTGGTTGTTTACTCGGTTCCACATATTTTAAGCCATTGGATTGAATAAATAAAACACCAAGGATGAGTATTTTTTAATATTAAACACATAAAATAAAATCCAATAATATTAAATGGATAATTATAAATAAAATTTATTCCCTAAATTGTGAATTTATAGCCTTCAATCTATGTTATCCATAATATATTTCCTAAGATTACCTTGTATCAAATTTTTTTAGTTACCCTAATAATGGTTCAAAATGATCATGTGAATTTTCAAAAGAATATCCCTTAAGAGTGTTAATTTTTTTTATAGAAATGCCCATTCTTGTGCACTAGTTCCCAACCATGTCTAGATCAATGCTGTGTTTTACTGTGTTACCCCTATGTATATCTATTCTAGAGCCACACCAACTTACAGTATCTATATATGAATGTATTTTCATGGACACCACTTACTCTATAATTTATTAAAATCTAGTGGTGTTTTCTTATGTTTAGTCATATCCCTTTGTATTTGTCTATAATTTTATAATCCTAATCCAAAAAATTACTAAACTTTAATTTGACACTAAATATGAAAACACTTATTTTTATTACACATTAATTCATTATTTATTATGTAAGAGTACACATACCACTACCCATAAGATCAATAATTCTTGTGTATTTAGTTATTTAATTCCAAAAAATAACAACATAAAATAGTGGGGTACATCATCATTATTTAAAAATTCCTTTTCAGGATCAATATATTAATTAATTTTAAAAACTACAAGGGATAACTTGGGGACATACATAAGATTGCGGTGAGATATAACTCACAGTAAGGGAATAAAAAGAGCATAATATGATGAAATTCTTACATGTTTGACAATAATAATTTAAATAGGACATAAATGAGGTTATATTCCTATACCTAAACCAAGAGGCATGATATAACATGATAACATAAAAGCAACATGGGAATACAGAAAAAACATAATAAATCGCATCATAATCATATGTCTAGGTAAACCACCAAGAAAAAATAACATAATATTCTTAGGATAACCTCACATGAACCATATATATCTTCTCCTGAGACAAAAACATTACCCAAATCATTGGAGTACTATCGGCGTGCACCCATCATTGTCATTTCATGTATATACACAAGTTTTCCAAATAGACTATATAACATAAGAACATATTTCATCAAATTTAATACCACAAAAGTGGAGGGTAGATTTTATATATGTAAGTACCCAATCATTGAAATATAGGTTCACAATGGTTAAAACCCATTATAGGAAATGAGTACAAGTATTCACTACACAATTGTTTAGCATATAAAATCATCGTGAAACTTTGGAAACATAAGAGGTGAAAATAAATGATCATTGGAGGGATTAATGAGAGTGAAAGGGGAATCACATCAATTGGAAATCATACTTAAAACATAGAGGATGTGCAAGAATCTTTTAAAACATTATAATTTTGATATAAAAGGGTTAATATTATGGATGTTGTAGAATAAAAAGAATGAGAGGATCCTATAGAGACCTGAAGCTTGAAATACAAGGACAATACATGAATTTTGCAGAATACAAAATACATAACCAAAATAGACACACAAGGACCGTAATAGTTTAGTGTCTTTGTAAACTTGGAACATAATCTTCTAATCGTGGTGAAAGATCTTAAACATCTCCCGTAAAGATCTTCCAATTTTTGTTTCCTTACCTAAAACCTTTCTTTTAATCCTGGGGGAAAATAAAACATAAAAAGGGTGAGCTCAAATGCTCAGTAAAGCTAAGCGTAGATAACATAAAACAATCCATAAACATTTGGAATCAAAAACATGAACATGAAATTTAAACACCAAAATCTTGAGTAAATACATAAATCGTGGAAGTACGTAAGGAATATATCATAATGGAACATCAACCATGATAAAATATAATGGGAATAAAACATGTAATTGTGGAAACCATTCAGCACATGTTATGATTTCCATAGTAGCCAAGGCATTGCTGCCAAGACAGTCTTAGTGGACAAAGTCCCTTTCTGAATCGAGTTCACTCCTCGTTTCAGTCCTGTAACACTGAACCTGATTAAATTACCATTCCATCCATGTCTATCTCATGAGATATAAATCATTACCCAATTCATTGGAGGGAGATATATGTCCCACCCATATCATAATGAAATAATTCTTACTTGTGCAACAAAATAAACTTACATCATTCATAAAACCCCAATAATTAAAATAGGTTTCATAAACATCATCCCATCATCACATAATCCATATAAAAGAAATGGATATCATTTCATAATAAGAAAAGTGAAACCATGTAAATCATAGAGAAATTATACTAGAAACATGCACATACAAAATAATGTCATCTTAGATGAAAAATGGTTTTGATAAGACATTTGAAAGGAATTCTTGAGGAAAATATCCATTTTTTTCTTCAAAATCATTTTCTTTTCACAAAATATCGTGCAATTTTAAATAAATATGATTTTGATGAAAAATGTCATGAAATATTTTGGATGAATCTTCATGAAAATAAGGCTTTATAAAACCATAAAAATCATTTCATTCCGTATACGTAAAAAGACATTCTTCTCGTACTTTTGTCGAAAAAGTCAAAAAGTACCTTGTAGGGTAAATAAAAGAAAGATTCCTTCCATACCATAGGGTAAAATTCATATGGGTAAAAATTTATTTAAAAATACATGAATACACTTATATAAAACATGGACATGGATGATAGTAATAACCCCAATAAATACTTACGAATAAACAATCTCAGATAAAAATGAGATTTGCACAATTATCCCTTACCTTAGGTCCGATATGCTTCGTACGTATCCGAACCTCCTGTATAATGATTTAAATAATGTCATTGACTTATCACAGAATCATATTCATTGTTATTATATCATATATGGTTCACTTATGACTTTATATTACCCGTTCTTTTGTAAATTCATGTTAAAGTAGGGTTTTGGGTAAAATCGTCTCATTTGTCATTCGTGTTTTAACTTGTAATTATTCATATGATTACATAGATCATGATTACTTAAATACAGAATTTAAAAAATGATTTATATATAATATATATTAAGAATATACATATATATAATGGATCGGAAAATGGAAAGAAATACACCGTTCATGGAGACGGTAGGTCTTACATACGCATGAACGCAGTTTTCATTTCCATATTGAATTGAATGGAATTAAGTAGATGACATAAATATATATATATATATATATATATACATAAATCCAGTAGCATTATTATTTCATATATTTCATGATTACTTATTATATATACTTTATAATCATTCTTGAATGGTTATCATGGAGAGTGAATCTCATCACATTGTGGAGACAGTATTCCATATGTACGCACGAGCGATGATATCAATCCCATGATCGTAGAATTATATTAAAGTGTATGTATAATATTATGGAATCAATATCACTTTAAAATAATCATATATATTCATTACATTCACCATTATACCCATCCAAGTAAGGTGGTGGTGGAAAATAGATTACACCACGGCGTGGAGACGGTATTCCGTACATACGCACGCACGGTGATTTCGTTTTCTGTAGGATGGATAGATGGTGAAATATGTTTGTTTCATACATATAATAACATATAATTATATGAGTGATACTGATTTTATTACTTCATAATGAAACAACTAAAGAGGAAGAATTGGAAGAATAAATAAAGTAGAAAGAATCGGTAACAGACATTACCTCTTCATTGAAGCGCCTCTTTGAGACCTCTTCTTAGGGCACTAAAATTGGGCTTTGAAGAAGACCAGGACCTCTAGGATGTTTCTAGAGAAGTGGAGAAGAGAATTATTCATGGGATGGCAGATATTGAAGGCTCAAAGTGGTGTTAGGAAGAGAGGGAGGAGGTGCCCTATTATAAGGGAGGAGAGGGGCACCTTTGGAATAACTAAAAATATTATTTTATTATAAAGACATATTTGGGTTTTAATAGATCCAAATTCAGTTATTTAGAATCTAAGGTGGGGATGGGTCGAAATCCTCTAATACAATAGAATTTAGACAAGTTTAGGTTTCTATTTTAACCATATAATTTAGATTTATCTTTAAGTTAGATAATTTAACTTTTACAATGTCTTCTTGTTTTCTTACACTATAAGGTTAATAAACATACTATAACAAGCCACACGAACCCCAAGTTGTTTATTATTAATATATATAACCTTATCTAAGTAATTTGGACGAAACTTATATTTTTAAGAATAAAATAACAATTAATAATATAATATTTGTGTTAAAAACTATTTTATGTCAATTTTGACAATATTTGGTAATTGATTTTTGTGAAACTCATAACAGAATTATTAGTTCGAAAAAATTACATTAAATCAACAATAACATGGTATATTAACCTATAAAATTAGTGGAATTCCTAAAAAGTCTCAAATTACATTTATTTAGGTTTTTATAACATTAATTATGTCAATATTTCATTAATAAGATAAATACTGTATCATCTTTGTGTCATAAATAAATTATATTATTTAATGTATAAAAATAATAAATAAAATACCATTATGTAGGAAATCGTTTTATATTTCTAATGAATATTTATAGTCTTATTTATATTATGTATAACCCTATATTAAAAATGATTTACTTATTAAACTTTGATTTTATCTATTTTAACCCTTCTTTAAATAAATTAATATTAAATGTCCTAATCTAATCCAAGTGGGCCTAAATGGTCATATTTTATTCCTAAGGTTGTTTTTGGTCGAATTAAACTTATCCAATAGAATTTGGACATGTGTTATGGTAATAATAATATCATTTTTCCCTTATTTTCCTATTTACTTTTAACCGTGGTAAATAAAAGTAAAAAAGTTACTATTCACCAAAAAATATTTTCATCTCATTGAACCACATTTTAGTCCTTGATGTTAACTGTGTCTCTCGGATTTTCCAAATTCTACTCATAGAAGCGGTAAAATTATGTTTTATGAAAAATTCAGTTTTTTAACTACCACTTAGTGGTTTCACTATTCATCAAAAAATGAATGTTTCCAAAAAAATACCAAAAAATAGGCCTAAGATATATTTGATATTATGAATTCAAAAATGATGTCTATATTACCAAATTCAAAACATATCAGTTGCATTAATTAATTTAAAAATAAATTTCCGTTGTCAAAATAAATAGCATGTTTTTAAAAGATAATAACTATCAAAAGATTGACACTTGTTTATGTCTGGTTTAAATGTGAAATTACATTCAATGACCAAAATTTTATTAAATGGTAAAAATATATTCTAAATATACTCTAAAACCACTCAAATTAATAATTTAACACTATTAATTATTTTTATTAAAAAAGTTGTTTTTAATTAAAATTTAGTAATTTTCACTATTCATCAGAATATGAAAGTTATCCGAAAAGTAACAAAATTTCACCCTAAGCTAATTTCGATATTCCGAATCAAAAAATTAAGTCCATTTTGAAAGATACAATTTATAAAATTTCAAAAAGTGGGTGTTACTATTCATAATGGCTAGTTCAAAATAATATTATAATAATATCTCGTTTAGTGAAACTCAGTATTGCGTACTACATGCTATCGAGGAAGGTCTTTTTTACGTGTAATGCAAGCCAAGTCAGGGTTGCGAGTAGTGAAAGAACTATTTGGTGTTGCGTATAACATAATCAAAACTTATTTCATTTATACATTAAACAAAATCTATACATAATGTTGCGTAGAATAGTTTCTACAAAACGAACTTGAAATTGTGTGTAACGCGAGCCAAGAATAGTGTTGCATATACTGCAAGATAATATGGAGTTTTGTATATCACAAGATAATTTTGGTGTAGCGTACAACAAAAGACATTAAAAAGAATATTTATCATAAAATCTCGGGCTGTTACAGGTCCCATTCCTTGAGAGGGTGACTCTAAAAGCTTGGGATGAACTTCTTGAGTGATTGTGGGAACCTTGGGAGGACTCTAGGGAGATGAGGGTAGATTACGTACATGATCTAGGTTTTTTAAGTGAAGAGGAATGGGATCAGGGTGGTTTTATATAGGAAAATAGTAGAAAGTTCTTTATTATTTTCCAAAAGAAGGTTTTAGAATCTTCTTAATAAAGTAATAAAAACTACAAACCTTATCATAGTTATCCCCATGGTTTTATACAAAGATTATTTTTATTAATTATTTTATCAGATAATGTGGTGAAATTATTAAAATATTACCCTTGGTGATGTGTAAGTGAGTCATATTCTTAAATAAATGATTTTAAAAACTTAAAATATAATATAGGTTTTGAAGGATTTATAAAGGCTTTATAAAATCAATCAAATAAACTAAAAAAATTAATTCAAAGGGGATCCCAATATATAGTAATGGATACCTTTTATATAATTTATTACATCACTTTTGGGTCATTTTGATTTCATAGGACACTATATATTAACACTGTATTAAAAATTTCCTAGAAAATTCAACCGTCTCATAAAAATCTGAAAAACTCAACATTGAACAATCTCAATGCCTTAATTCAAAAAATTATTTATTTTATAAAAATAATTTTCTAAATATTTTTAATATTTTATTTTAAAACATAATCCACACTTATTGGGAAATGTTGGGTTTTTTTACAATATCACGTTTTCAATAATGTATAAAAATTACATTTAACAGAAATATATTATCATTTACATTTAATAATAAATATGTAAGAATAATATTTTATTAAAATATTATTTATTTAAAAAATCCAAAAATTCAGCAAAAGAAATTTTTTAATTAAAAATTTATAATACCCAAAAATACAATTTTTTTATCATATCTAAACCAAAATCATTTTTAAAATTACAAAAATAAGGAGTAAATTTCAATACTATTCTATTTAAAATAAAATATACACTTTCATATTATTATGTTCTTAATATATAGAACATTATTACACCATAAAACTCCATGATGGTATGATGTGTGATGGTGGGATTTTCTTAGGCCGGTTCAATGTACATGGTTTGTGTGTGATTTCAATGAGATTGAACTTCTCCCATAAATGGTTTTACTCATGATTTAGTTATTAAATCTCATCTTGGTTTTGGTCAAAGGCCAATCCTAGTGAGATGATCTCCCTCAGAAGCACCAATAAATGGGCTTCATAGGGTATGATTCTACTAGTTGAGGCCATCACTTCCTTTTTATGTGTTAATAGGATTTGATAAAACTCTATATTTATACTAATAACATGGTCACCGTTCAACGAATCTATTATCAATTTTAATGATGCTTAACAGTCTTTGAAATCTGATGGGATATAATAAAACCAAATAATTGCTTGTGTATTCTATAAAAATAATTCATAATAGGGCATTCAATTCAATTACAATGAGAATTCTTTATAAAAGTTCAGGTTATTACATGGTTACATACATTATGACCATAAAAATTTTACATTCTCAAATGTAAGGTTGTTTAAAAAATTTTAGTTACCCAATGCGAGTTTATGTAAAAAAATTAGTTCCCCAAATTAAATATTATACTCAAACATGGGGTTTTAATCGTATTGTTGCATTCTGACATTAGCTTTCAACATAAATTTTTTAACCCAGATCATAAACATCATCAAAATTTCCAGAATACATTGTAGAATAAAATTTCAGCATAAATTGAAGAGTACTATATGAATAAGCCTTCAATAATTTGAGGATTATATTAAATAAATATTTACATAAATATAAAAAATAAATACACTCAATGTAACATTGTTATTAAAACAAATTTTGGTATTCATAAGCATTAAAACAAATTGGAAATTATTAGGTCAATATCCATAAGCCTGAAAATATTAAATATAAAGCTCTACCTAGAATGATTTTCTAAAATAGTTCTTTTTTACAATAGCATTTTTAGGTTTTATTTTTCATGTAATTCCATCTATATATTTTTAATTAAAGTGTTTCATTATTATTTTCTATATCTCTATCATCCTTCACTAATATATATTATACTAATGCTCATGAGAAATTATCCCGAGTAATATCTCAAGGGATTAATCTAGTGATTCAACCCATGTCTATGATTTATATCTAATTTAGTTTATTATGGGGATGATATGTAATGATCGTAATCCTTACAGTGGCTATCTAAGAGTTAGTTTCTTTTTCTAAAATCATTCTCTCTTGATAGAGGATGTGTATGTGTATAATAATTGGTGATCCTTGAGTGCACTATATATTTTCATTTTGGGTATAGTAGTTTTTTCACACAAACCATGAAGTATTCTTATTAATTGAATATTGAACAAGACAAAGAATTCTCTCTCTGGATGAATCTCTGAAGAATTTTTTTTATCTTTTATAACACATATTAATTCTATTTATTAGATTACTAATTTTATTTTTAGTTTTTAATTCCATAATAAAACAAACTAATTTAATTTGTTTTATAAAATAATAAACAAAAAAATATTATAAGTGAATCAGTTATTGTTTGGGATTGACTAAAAATATCTCCACGTGAGGTATCCTTTGTCATCCACTATGCTAAACATAAAAAATTATTGTATATTTTGGAATGATCGATGATAGATGAATTAAAATATTTCATAACTGATGGGATCTGAGTAGTTCATTCACTTACAATTTATTTTCAAATTTTTTAAATAGTTATCTTGATTTTATAAATAAAATTATTTATTTTACTCACCATTGTATATGGAGGATGTTATTTCTTTCACTACAAAGCATATTAGGGTATCTTGAAGATAAATTATTAGAGAGGATTGATTTTCGGATCTCATCCATTACATTAACGAGACCCTATAATACCATGAATTGGACATATTTTATAAATAATAAACTAAAATCCATGAGTAATTCCTGTAATATTATGAATAAATGGACAAGGAAAACAAGATACTTCCTTGTTTTTCCCATATTTTTATGAAGAAATCATAAAGGATAATAGAGTTAAAGAATATAGAAAAAACCTAGATGGAAAATAAGAATGGTAAAATGAATATCTATTTTCATGTTAAGTGTATCTACCAATGTAATAACTAGAACCACTGCCAAAAGGTGTTTCACAATTATTCATTTAAGTGGAGGAACTTGTGAAGATAAAGGAGGAGTCATATTAAGAAATAAAAGCATCGGCCATCATTCAAAAATTTATAATGGGGATTCATGAAGATGATATGTATGCTCATGTTCATATTTGAGATCAACAAGATTATGATGAATTTTGGGATATATATAAAAGTATATAGTGAAACATGATCATCTTATATTTAAAGAAAAAGAACCTATACCACAATATCATGTTATAGTTATGGAAGAAGAAACCAACCAAGTGGTGGATTTTGAATAATGATTGGAGGATATTTACTACCTATCTCTACTGACTGCCACTAAAGTCCAACAGGGGTTTCCATGTGAGAATAAATTAAAGTAAAACCAAAACAATGATATGATCTGATATTTATCTTGTTCTCATCTAATTTTATTGAAAATGAATTGAGTATCATCTCTCATTGTTTTGAATTTTTAGAATCATCCATATATTTTTTCCATGGTAGATGATAATAAAAGATAAGATAACCCTAATGAGGAACACATGGATATCCTTGAACATGTTGAGGAATTATAAGAGGGAGTAATTTAGGAGATCCTAGTGTATTTTTATGAGACAACAGAGACATAAGTTATTTATTATAAAGGGGAAGTTTTTGATTTTTTTCATCATGATTTGTTCAAATCAATTTATAGTTTTATTTTTCCATCTATTACCATTTTTATGTTTCATAACATGAACTATAATTACATAATAGGTAATATTTTTATAAATTAACATCCAAAATGAAGGATGATTCATTATTTATTTGGACCCTTCTTGGAAAATTGTTCCATATTACAATGGTTTTGAACATGGTGTAATATATCCATAGAGGCTTCAGAAAAAATGTGGATTGAGTAATATAATAAACAAAATATGGGGGTTAAAATAAAAGAATCTATACCCACTATAAAATTTCAAATAATAGTTGGTACTACATATATAGAGGTATTCAAAATCTTGGTTCCACTTTTGGGTTCACACCAAATTTTTCCTAATTTTTTTAGGACAATGGATTTTCATTTATTTCCTATGAATTCAGGAATATATTAGGATGTATCTCAATCCCCCTCATTATTGTTTAATTTTATTTTCAATGGAACTAGTGGTGTGATGAGTGAGTCCGTATAGTGACCCAAGACTTTAATAAATAATATTACTTTATTTTTAACATAAATATCTAATAAATAGAAGCCACATATCATGAGGCCTAGTGTCTTTGGTAGAATAGGTTCATAATTAATAAAAAATATAAATAAAAAAATTATTTTATTCTCCAAAATGATATCCTAAATCCCTTTTAGATCCTAAAAAATCATTGAATATCGTAGTGAACAAATAAAATAAATGGGTGATCTATAAATCCTAGTAAGAGAATAAACATGGTATAAAAGGGTAAACATGATTAATAAGGTATTACATGAAATCATAAAATATAAGGCTCAAGAATAATCATATATACATATAGAATAAATAAAAATATGATCATTTCAACATAAGAATGTGGAAACAACATAAAAATGACATAATCATAATTCAAGCCTAACTTCTAAGATAACATCACCCGGTCTATAGAACCCCATTATAAATTAGGTTTACTCAAAAATTCCATAAATAACATCTCATAAATAATTTCCATTGAATTGGAGTTCTATCTGGGTACCCATACAAACAATTAACATTCTTATATTTCCCAAAAAAATTAAATCAATTTAATTCGATAAGCATAAAAATTACCCCTAGAAATAAATGGGTTGCATAATATTGCCTTATTAGTGGGAATATAAAGCATGCATTAACCGATCAGGGGAAGGGAGAAAAGGATAAGTATATATTTAAGTGATATATATATAGAATTAAGAAGTATTTAATAACATCAAAAATAGAGTTAAAATTATTCAGATTGAGAAAGGTCATTACCTAAGGAAAAGGGTAGTTGAAAGATATCCATTACATTTTGTTCAAGAATCTCTCTACCCTTGTTCATAAAATATTGTACAATAAAACTATATTGATTAATTCACTAATTGAGAAATTTTTAAATTTATATATGACTTATTTTTATATTATTTTTTCTAGTTATAACCATTTAATTTAGATGTGATGAATAATTTAATTATTCAAAGAGCATTTTGTGGTTTCATGGTCAGATCACTTGTGGATATTTTTTGATGTTCTTGTAAAATAGGACTAAAACAATAAATTTTTAATTAAATGGAATCTATTTAAATATAAAAATTTAAAATGGACCAATTACCCTTTTCTTCAGATATAGTTATGATTCACTTAGTAAAAACATTTATTTTATATGGTTAGTTCAATTAGGGAACTTACCGACCATCGTGAAATAGATAAGTTTGATTTAATTAAATAACTATTAAATAATTAAAAGACTAAAAATAAGTTGCAATATACTTATTATCATATTATTTACCAATAATAATATTTCTAAGACCATACTTGTAGGTGGTGGAGAAAAATTAAGTACGTTGTTCATAGATGTGTTGAACCAACCAAATATAAAAAACATTTTCTATTTAGGAATGAAAGAATGGATGTTATAAGGAGTATACTACACACTTATAATAAAATATCAGTATATTTAGTATAATCATTTTACTGTTTTTAGGTGGATGGGGATCATATGGTGGCAGTAGAGGAAGAATAAAATTGTAAGAGATGAGATGAGAATCTTACCTCTTCCTTTGGTTGTCTCCTCTTAGGTAACCCATTAATGCTCCATGAAATGGAATTTTGATGATAATAGAAGCACTATTATTTAGGGTATAGAATTGGTAAAGGGATTGAATAATTTTATTTCAATATCAATGGATTAGAATTTTTGAGGAAAGTTGCAGGTGAGGGGAGGTTTTTATAAGGGTGGGAGAGGGAGTTTTTAAAATATTATATTCATTAGTTTATGATTTTTGATTATCACTATCAATTGTACTGATTATTCTGAATATATATAGTAAATTATACATTTAAATATGATTTAATAGTCACTTACATCATATATAACTCATTTTATCATGTATTTTCCATATAATTTAAATTACAATATTTTGTAGTATCTTAATATTCACAAAACACTCATCAATTTTTAAAAAATATAAAATATCCATCCAATTTTTTTAACATTTATATTTAAAAAAGAAAATACATTTTATGAAAATAATTTTTTATATATGAGAAATTTAGTTTTTAAATAATATAAATTTTGTACACCTGTTATTGGGAATGACAAAAGAAAATTCGTTTTCCCAATGAAATAATGAGATTGATTAGAGTCATATCACTTTATGACATTTTTAGTTATTATAATTAATTAATATAAATATCCTAAAATAATTCTCTTTGATGTTTTTATTATTTTACAAAAACACTAATGAATTTGGTTTTTGATTAATTTCTAAAATAGTGAAATGACATGGAATATGAAAATTTAAACTAAACTAGCATGTACTATTAAAAAGGATTTTATTAAGAAGAAATTAGTTAGTTATGATTTTCTCTTTTTGGTCCTATCATTATTCTTCGTTATCTTTTTTAATTTTGTTTGTTAATCCATTCATGAAATCTCTTGATGAATTACTATCCTTTTATTTAGTGTTTTTAAAATATCAAATATATTAAGAAATATAAATTCCATCACCTCATGTAATCAATTTTGATAGCACACCTCAGTCTAGAGTGTGACATCTTCGAGGACCCAGCTTCAGTGTATGTAGTTTCATCCATTAATTAACATAAATTCATCAGGTGAAGAACTAATTAATGGAATATTTGAGAATGAAATAAAATTATATCATATAATTGTATTTGAGTTTCATGTACCGAGGAATAGTGTTCATTCATGTGATTAAAACTCATATCTACAAAAAACAAAATAAATTAATCAAGAATTATAGAACATCTGGACCTCCCCCGAGAAAAGCCTCGAGTCTAACCCTCATTGTTGAGAGGAAGAGGTCACAATAGTGTAATGAGAAATAAGAGAAAAAGGTGATAAAACAAATTAATAAAATTATATAGAATAAAATAAGGAGAATAAATATGAGAGAATAAAAATTAAACAAACACATGAATAACAAAATTAAAATAAAATTAACAGAAGAGAGAGAGATAGATGAATAAAATTAAATTAATGAAGAAGAAAAAAATACATGAAATAAAAATAAGAAAAATAGAAGTATTTTAGAGTGAGATTTGGAAGAATAATAAATTGATATATAAAATAAAATTAATATATACAATATGTAGAGATAATTTTAAAAAGAATAAAAGAAAAATAAAAAAAATAAAAAGTAGAATAATTAGAAAAGAAAGAATATTTAACGGGTTGAACATAAAATAATAAAAATGAATCAATTATTTTTAATAAAATAATATTAAAATAGATAATAAATAATTCTAAAACAAAAAATAAAATAAAATAAATAAAAAGGAAAAAATAAGAATATAATTGGTGAAAAAACATAGCCTACAGAGGATTCCCTCCTCCGTGTGGTGCGAACTCCTCTTCCAATGGGAATTATATCCTTTTATATAAGAAGAGAGTAAATCCTCACCCTCTTCCACTCATAAAGGGGTAACCTCATAAATCTATTTTAAGATTATAACCCTGAGACCCATGGTTTTGAAATGGGAAACATATGTGGTGTCTGGGTGTTTAAACCTTCAAAATGTGGACTTGTTCCACATGGGAAGTGGCTTTGGAATGTGCATGACATCTTTCAGGGTAGAGGAACCTTGTGAATGGGTTTTCATGGGAGTGGGGACATGTTAGAGGGGATCAATTGTGAAAGTGGTGCAAGGTTCTCCCTAAACCCATCCAGGGATCATAGTGGTCAGAGTAAGCATGAAATATGCTCAAGGTGGTCAGTCAAGGATTCAGAGATGACCCAAGGTCGAACATGGCTTCAGTGGGGGAAGTGATCTCGGGACCAAGCTCATACGTTGGTTAAAATGGTGTTTCTCACAATGATGTTGTGTCTCCCAATGATCAGTGAATGTGGAAGGGGGTGGTGCTCAGTGGTGGGGAGTGTTCGATCATGAGTGAGGAAGGACCAAGTCGAAGTGACATTTCTTTAGTTAAAATTAATCGTAACATATTTAAATGGTGTCCTACATCATAATGAATTCTATACACAGTGAGTGTTTAAATTGAAACTCCTCCCATCCATAGCTCAAAATCTTCCCATGGGGATGGGATCCTATATTCACACACACACCACATACGGGCTACACCGCACATGATCCGTGAATGATTCGACGCAAATCATGCTACCTGTAGGCTTGAATCCCCATGGACTTGACTCCCCATGGGCTTAACTCCCAACGTGATACTACAAAAGATTGATAAACTCATGCTATGATAGCTAGTTTTTGGCCTTCCCATTGGTCCATGGTAATTTGGACCTGCAAGGGATAGCTATGAGACTTGGTCCTTCTTGGTTGAGGGATGGATATTCTTGTCCATATTTGTTAGTTAAAAAATAATAATAATGGGATCTTTAAAGATGTTTCAAAATAATTCACCAAAAACTATAAAAAAATTCATGAAATTTATTATAAATAAAAATTAAAAATTAAAAACCATTTTAAATACAATTAAATGTTAGATTAAAAATGTAATTTTTTAATAAAACATTATAATTCAAGGGAATATTCATTAAAACCCACTAAACTCATTATAAAATGTTTAAAAAATATACATGAAATGGGAGTGTGTCAAATAAAACCACAATGAAACCATAATTATCATCAAGCATAAAATCTCAACATGGAATTTAGATTTCCCCAATGTTACCTTTATTAAAAATTTCAAATAAATAAAATAAAATTATTTTGAATCATAATTCAAAATTTTCAAAGATCTACATAAAATATCAATTTGATTTCGTAATTCATTAAGAAGAAATCAATTCCAGTATTTTACATTCTCCCTTTTAAAAATGGTGGAACATATCTTCTCATTAATTCATGTTCCATAATTCATTATTATTAAACTTGAAAAATATATATTTACCGTAATTTTGAATCTTTTCTCTCATAAAACATGATACAATTCCAATAGAGTTCTTCTCAAATCATTAGAACAAGATCGTTTTCCATAAGCTTGAAAATGAAATAATTTCTCTACTTGTTAAAGAAAAAAGTACATAAAATCATGAGGACTTGCAATAAAGGTTCAAATGACTTTGAGGTTTAAGGTTGGAAGTAATTGATGTTTTAAAAATTAAGGATCAAGGTTCAGTTTTATCTCCTAAATTATAAAAGCAAGATAGCAGAAGTAAAAGTGGAATGAAATCCTACCCTTAAAATAATTACTCCCATTTCCCCCAAACTCAAAGTAAGGTTATAATTAAAATAAGGCATTATGAATTATTTTTCAACCCTCTTTATGTTTTTCACTACTTTTATGCTTTTTAAAAAAAATCAATTTTCACTTTTTCTTATTTTTGAATGTTATTCTTAGAATAAACCTCACATACACCACATAAACACATATGATAAAAATAAATAGTTTAATAATGGTTATTTTTTATTTTTCCAAATCACAACACAGTGTATTCATTTATTGGTTCTTTTTTTTATTTTCCATTTTTTATTTAGGAGGCAAAAAAGGATGTTCAATGTATGAATCAAAAAACCAATCTTATTATGAAAATTAGTACTGCCATAATTTTTACTTATAATTAATTTCATCCCTTTTACCATGACTCCCTTCACCCCCACACGTTAACATTAAAATATCATGATGTTATAAAAGAGGACTTTTGGAATTGATAAAAATGGATTGAACCATGTTTCATTCATGAAAAGATAATTCATGTTCTCTATGTTATAAATAAGTATTTATGTAATGGTGGTAAATAGAATTAGGGATTACCAATTAAAATTCCTGAATCATTTTGAATGTGTTCATACACAGTCATCACTTTGAAAATTTTCAATGCAAGATCAGGTAGGTTTCTTTTCCCTGGTTCACTCAAGAAATATTCTCAATAAGTTTTTGGTCCAAAAATCTTATTGATAATGGGACATTTGATATTACAAAATCACTCAAGGAATGAATAATAATAATAATAAATAAATTCAAATATATTTGATAAATTAAAAGCATAGAAAATGTTGTAAGATTTTCATTTAAATGAATCAATAAATTTCCTCAAATAATGAGTATTTAATTTTATATCCATGCTTATCATTAATCATCCAATTCATCATTTTACTCATTCAATGTCATTATCAATTAAATGTAAAACATGGTATCACATTAGTTCTAGGAAACTAATGTCTTCTTGATATGTTAAGTAAGCTTAAATCCTAGCTCTGATATGAAATTTTTAGTTTAAATCTCAATATAGGTTGCTGGAAAAAAAATGTAAAGAGTTCAAACCAAAATAATGTAAGAATTAACTCCCATTTTCAGGAAGCATATTCCTTTATCCTCCTTGACTATTTGGGACTGTATTCTAAAATCATGAAACCATAAATTAATATTAATAAATTAATCATAATGATCATGTCATTTAATCTCAAAAAATATAGGAGGGAGTGGGATACGTGCTGGAATAATCCAAAAAATGAAATTGGAATCTTAATTACATTAATGAAAATTGAAGGATAATACTTGGTATAATCCACCATGTGGGACCATAATTTTTTCTACATCTAGAGGGAAGTACCATATGTTTTCCATAGTCTAATGGTGGGTTTATCTTCTTGCATTTGAACCACCACATGTGGATTTTTCTAGCTTTCACTTCTTCCTACTTAGTTTTTAAGTATGATCTATGCATAGAGTATACCTGATCCACCCCCTTCACAATTATGTATAACTTTCATGGAGGGGGTAGGATGATGTATGAATAAACCACCTTTCTAGATTATGCTTGTGCAACCTCGTACATCTTTTCTAGTTCTGTCTCAACATGGTATACATGAATTGAATGATAAAAGGGAATGTGATCAGGTATTTTTACTTAAAAAACTTAAATATGAATTATAAAAAGAAATTTTTCCCTTTAAATTTGAATAGAATATTTATTTATTTCCTCAGGCTCAACTACATTTAATTATTCATTGTCCTCCTCAAATGAATGTTCATCAAAGTCATGGATCTACATGTGTTCCTCAGCATGTGTATTTTCTATTTCTTTATCTTCCTCTAAGGCATGGAAATAATTGAACAAATATAAAAATTCAAAAAAAATAAGGAATGATTCTCAAATAAAATTTAATAATATTAGAAATAAAATAATTTAAATGAGATCATATCCATGATATATTTCTGGTTAAATCAAATCCTCAACGGTGAGTGCCTCTTGTTGTTGTATCAAAGTGGATGGAGGCGTGTAGAAGAGATCCACCATCCTTTGTTAAAATTTCATCACATGAGTGGTTTGTTCTCCATGGATAGAAATTTATGTAATGGTGTTAGCTATTCCACCTCCTCTTGTAATCAAGTATGTTGACACACCTCAGTTGATACTGTGACATCTTTAAGGACCCAGAATCATCGTATGTTGTTTCATCAATTTATTAACTCAACTTCACTATGTGAATAAATAATAAATGTATGAGAGGAAAAATAAATAAAATAAAATAATAGAAATTGATTTGAGTTGCATTTCAACGAGGAAAATCATCATTCTCTTTCATGCCATTCATATATACCCCAAATATAAAATAAACTTTAAGAAATAAGTCAAGAACACCTTGAACTCCCCCGAGACAAGCCTTAGATCAGGCTATAATAGTTGAGTGTATGAAATCACAATTGTGAAATGAGGTAAAAGAGAAAAAGAATATAAAATAATATATTAATGTAAAAGAGAATAAAATAAAGAGTATAAAGATGAGATAAGAATAAAAAAAACTAGAATAAAATAAATTTAAAATAGAATAATAGAGGGAGAGATATATATAAATAATAATAAAATAAAATAAACCTAAAAGAAAAATTCAATAATAAAATAAAAATAGAATAATCTGGGAGAGAGATATAGAAGGAAAATAATCGAAAATAAAAAATAAAAGGAATATATATTTATAATATAGATAGAATGTTAAAAAAGAGGAAATGTAGAATAAAAAAAGATGAATGAGGAAAAGAAGTAGAATTGATGGTGGGAACACAAAATAATATAAATGCATGAATTCTATTTTGAAAAAAAAAATTTAAATTAAATATTAAATATGACTAAAAATAATAAATAAATAAAAGGGAAAAAAGAATAATAAAATTGGTGCAGTAGCATGGCCTTTGGTGGATTCACACCTTTGGGTTGTTCGAACTCCATATCCAGTGGGCCAATACCTATTTTATAGAGGATCTTAGGATATCCTTGGACTTCAATTCTGGTCGATGGAGATCCTCATAAATCTCTGGAATATTATACTCCTAGGATGCATGGTTTTGAAAAGTGAAAACCCTATGGAGTTAGAGTGTTTAAATCAACAAAATGTGGACTGCTTCCATGTGAGTAGTTGTTTTGGCATGTATATGATGTCATAGAATCAAAGAAGAGCCGCGTGCGTGGGTATTCACAACAGAAGGGATGTGGTAGTGGTTGTCAATCTTGGTAGTGGTGGAATTTACTCCCTCAACCCCTTCGTCATACATAGTGGATGAAGAGAACATGAAATTTTCTCAAGGTAGTCGGTTGAGGCTTCATAGATGACCCTAGGTGGACCGAGGCTTCGGTGGGGGAAGTGATCTTATGACCGAGCTCATCTAGTGTCAGCCATGGTGGTTCCCAATATGATGTAGTAGGGTATGGTGATCATTGAATGTGGAAGGTATAAGAGATCAATGGTGTGGAGTTTACAAGCATGAGTGTGGTGGGGCCAAGCTGAAACAACATTTCTTCAGTTAAAATGAACTGTAAACTATTTTAATGGCATCCCACATAGTAACCGAAGTTGTGTGAAGTGAATGTTTAAATTGAATAACCTCTGACCCATGGTTCAAAATCTCTTAATGGGTATGGGATCTTATATTCACATGCACACACCACATATGGGTCGAATCCCATATTCCTTGTGAGGGTGTTTCATCCCAAATTATGCTCTATGCAGGCTTGACTCCGTATAGGCCGCCACATGGTATTGAAGCCCTCGTGCTCTACCGCATAGTTTCTCTCCTTCTCAGGGGTCCATAGTTGGCTGGCCTTTAAGGGGTATCAATGAGACTTTGTCCTATGTTGTTGATGGATGCCCATTCTTGGAAAAAACAAAAAAATTCAACTATTCTTGGCCATTTTTATTTTAGTATTGTAACGATCAAGTTACTATTCTTCATTGTCAGATTACTATTCCAATGCTAAGGTTACTATTACAAGGGTAAGATTAATATTCAAATTTCCTGATTTTTAATGGTTATATGTGTTCCCTATATCATATAAATACCTTTCATTTCATATATTCTTCTATCACTTATATTTTTTAAAGGTTAAATATATTTTAATTTTCAGGATTCATGATTCATTACAAATATTATGTTACATTTTTTGTAGTGATGTTCATGATTATTCTTATTTTGGAGGATTAAGGAGATCCATATTTTTCTATTATTTTTATTATATTTTCAATTTTTTGTATTTTAATAATTTCAATTATTATGGTCATTTCCATTATATAAATATAATGTTTAAATTAATATAATAAAATATTGTCATTTTTATTACATGATGTGTGTGAATTATAAAATATCATGTTTCTAAATATTTTAAATTTCATTGTGAAAATAGATTGATATAAATATAGGTCATTACATTCTTCCCCATCATGAAATTTCATCCATTGATTTGTTTAAGAAAATAATTTGAAAATAGGTGATGTTACTGCTACTTCATGGCATCCTATGTTTCCCCTTTCGCCTCTTCATTCTTATCTATTCTTCATTGTACATTGACTATGTCAGATGTATTATTGCATAAAATGTTATCTATATAGTCCATGATCTTCATGGGATTCTCCTAATAAGATAAATCATTTTCTAGATGTACCACTTATGAATTCAGTACATTTTATGGACCCAATATGTACATCCTTACGAGGGGTGCATCAAATTGTTTGTGTATTTGAGATAGGGTTGGTGGGAGTTATATTTGATAAGACACGACTCTAATATGATCATGAATCAAAAAGGGGTTGAAGTACCCTGTATATAGATTAACCTTAATCCAAAATCTAATGACTCTCTTAGATAGGGATATGTAGAGGAATACCTTATCTCTAACCTCAAGATCCAGATATCATCAAAAATTATATTCATATACCTTCTATCGACCTTGAATAGATATGATGTGCTGCTGGATAGTCATGGCATTTTTTACCATTTACTCAACCATTTCAGACCCCAATATCCCACGTTCAACAAAATCAGCCCATCATTCTGGTGTTTTTTATCTCTTCTAATAAATGGATTCATATGGGGATATTCGGATTCTTAGGTGAATGTTATTATTGCATAAGAACTCAACTAGAGAACGATGGTGATGTCATCCTCATCTGAAGTACATCGCCCATGCTCCTAACATGTCCTCAAGTTTCAAGATAGTCCTCTCATATTTTTTATCGGTATATGGATAATAAGATATATTTATGTTCAACTGTGTGTTCCAATCATGATCGATACTCTTCTAGAACATGGTGGTAAATCTTCGATCTCAATCAGATACAATTGATAGTGGTGTTCCATATAGCCTCAACAATTCTCTATTTTATATCTTTAAAATATAATCAAGTGAAAATATCTACCTAATTGTACAAAATTGAGTATTATTTTTAATAATCTCCATTAAAACCCTTATATAAGTACTTCCTCTTGATGTCTTTGGGAGACCAATGAAAAATTACATGGTGATGTTTTCCCATATCAGTATTCCTATGGTTATAGGTTGTTTCATCCCCTAGTATATTTTTTCTTTTTGGCCTTAACCTACTAACAAACTAGTAACCTTTATGTATATTCCATGATCTACTAATTCATATTGTCCAACAATATTTCTCTCAAATATCTCAACACATGTTCATGATCCCTGAGAGTATGGAGAAGTTCAATCTATGTGCCTCATTCAACAACTCATTTATCCCTGGGTTTGAGGTTAAATAATATCCTACATGAATCTTATAAATCATTCTTCATCAATTTTTAACTGTAGTTATTTCCCCTTTCTAATATCTTCAACATTCTTGTGAATTTCTACATCATCTCTTTGAGAATCCATTATAATCCTTAAAAGTGATGATTTTGTAATAATTTGAAAAAGGAATGATGAAATTTATTTTATTTTTGATTTCAATCTCAATAATTTTCATGTCTAGGAGGATTATATCCTTCTCAAATATAATCATTGATAAGTTCACAAGATCCCATTTACTTAGTGCATCTATAAATTTATTTTCCTTTCAAGAATGGTAGTGGATTTATAATTCATAACCCTTAGTCATCTCTAAAAATATTTATTAGCACATATCATAATCCTTCTTTGTGAATATATAATCAAGGTTCTTATGATCCATATATATTTTATACTTCTACCCCATGAGATAATACCACTAGTTTTTAAATTTGAATCTCATTGAAACAAAATCCATATCATGCATTCGATAGTTATTCTCATGAATGTTAACTTCCTTGAGGCATATTCTATCACTTTATTATTTCTCATCAGTACCCAATCCAAACAATTATTTAAATTAATTTTGTATAAAATTAATTATTCCCCAATTTAGATAAACAAGAGGACAAGTGTAGTGAAAAGAAACTTTTTAACTCCTTGAAGTTTCTTCCCATTATTTAGTCTAGAAAAACAATAACCCCTTCTAAGGTATCTAGGATAGAAAGTTTGACAATCATGATATGTTTCTTATAGATCTCCAGTGATACTAGGGTGGTCCTAGTAGAATATGCGTATCCATTAAATATCATTACAACAACCCTTATCTTTATTTCACACATAAAAATAATTAATTACATAAAACCATAACTTGAAAAAACATATAATATCGATATATATAGTATATTTTGGGATTCAAAACATTACATAACAAACTAAAAGCTAAAACTCAACATCTTATTGAAAAATTATTTTACATGACCACATCATTCCTTCGTACTATGTATTACATAGGATAACTTGAGGACATTCATAAGAAAGGTTTGAGATTTAAAGCTCAGTAAGGGATTAATCATGGAATACCATGATGAATATAGTAAATTTTAAGAGATAATTGTATCAATGGAGTAGGAAAGGCACTGTCGTGGGTGCCCTCAAATGATTAGTGATTTTTTGGGAACTTAGGTGCAATTGAGTGGATGACCAATGTCGTGTCTCAAAGGAGGAAGTAAATTTGACCACTTATTAAAGGTATTTTAAAAATAACATAAAAGGGAATAATAACACTACTTGAAAGGATATTGGGGGTTTTTACCATTCATAAAACTAGATGAATCTTTCTTGAAGAATGTTGTACAATATTTTTGTTTTTATTTTATAAGTGAAGTTTGATTAAAAAGGCACAACAAGAAGATATTTTTAAACAATATTTAAAATATGTAATCGATCGAAATCTACCTCTTTATTTACTTATTAATCATTATCATTTAAATTAATATCCAATTAATTATTATCCCTTACTTTTTAACCCTTTTACCCTATGAGAATTAACTTTACCATAAATTTGAAGAGAATTAAACCCTAGGCTCTCTTCGGAACATGCAATCGCATAACCCTGCTTTGATTGATGTTCTAAGGATAGATTATGATCAATGGTAAATCAAGGAACATGTCAATTCTGGAAAATGTGGATGAATTGATCTTAGGGATAATATTTTAACTCTACAAATTTATCCTGCGTGGTCTTGTTTTACCAATTAAGTTTGCGCTCTCACAATTTACACAAATTCTCGACCTCAATTTTTTTTTTGTTAATTGTTCAATTTCTTAATTAGTTTATTATAATTTAAAAATAAATTCATAGATCATAGTATGTTAATTACAGTATCTTTTTGATTCAAAATGAAATATCATAGAGGTAGATCAATTATTAAAAAGAACTACGCTTTCATGAGAGGTATAGTCGTCGTAGAAACGTTTTTCATGTGCAACAGTTTATAAAGGGTACCACCCAATCTCGTTTCTACTCTTGATTACAACACAATTAGGAAGATTAATGAAGAATAAAACAGAGTAAAATAGGGGAATAAAGAAGAAAATATAAGAAATATAATAGGAACAAACAATTTTATTATGTAAACATAAATATTAAAAAGTAAAAAAGAGAGGAAGGTTTCGATGAAGGGATACTTGCTTAAAGAGACCCCCCTATGAGTATAGGGAGTTCCAAAACCTCTAACATTGTTATAGGACTCTTCTATAACTCCAAAATGGCAGCACATCACTCCTTGGATGAACATCCAAATGGGGTACCCAAGGTGTCAATTTATATCCCAAACGGGGAGTGGTTTTGGGCACCCTATTTTCGAGATACCACTTTTGTATTAGGCTGGAGTTAGTAAATTGAATTATCTCGAGTTAGAAAAAATATAAAATTTGTAGGACAAAATCATGAATATCTCTATGTCAAATTGGGCGGCCAACGGAGGATGAAAGCGTGCGATATGGTCGAAATACATAACCAAGTAATTGACTTTGTGCAGATTCTATGCCCTGTATAGATTATCTTGGATAGACCAGATAATGAACGAATTGGGATTCAGCTACTTGATATTAGTTGTTTTCCATGGAGTTTTTGGAGTGGCCCACTACATTTCAGCCCATTTTGTGGCATGTATTTTGATAAATGAGGTAGTGTACAAATGTCATTGGGATTCCATGTTGTTTTCCCCATTTCTCTTCTAGATAATCTCCAACCCTCCAAGTCACTTCCTCCAAAAAAGAAATCACCAAAACAAGAATAATTTCCCTTTTTAACAGTGATAAAAATTTAATAATTTAATGTAATAAGATGTTCAATTTGTGATAATATTTGTAATTTTGAATACAAAACTAGTTTAACATAGTGATGTAGTGGTGAAATAAAGTAGTTATTTTTGATGTGATCACACCACCACACTTACCTTTTTGCACACATGGGAAAAACCTCATATCATGTATTCCGAAAAATTGTTACAAGAAAACATCAATATGAAATCAAAACAAATTTTAAAACACATATCCTTGTGATCCAAAAATTCCACACCATGAAACAAAAGATATCATTCCTCATAAAAAACTATTATTTCAAGTTCTCTATTTATATCATTCAATATATTTCCACTTAATTTATACTCCCATGAAAAAAACACTGACCCTACTTGAATTTTCACTTATAACACAAATGTCAATTTTTTAGTATTGTGTTTTTCATACATACTCATATAAGGGTCACCATAGGCTTGATAAATTACTACATCACCACCCGATGTGAGTCAAGGACATATGTTTATCAAGAGGACTTTTCTAGGTTGTTCTATGGCTTTGGGTTGGTAGGTCTGTGATGTGAAAATATATGAGGCTGAATGAGGAGGGTTAGACTCTTTTTGAAGAAAAATTTCATTAATCTAATTTTCACTTAAATATGGTCTCCTCCTCAATCCCCATAACATGAATTCATGTTCATCATCATGAAAAATAAATGAATGTGCACACCATTCAAAATTTATGATGTAAAATATAAATCTTCTCAAACATGACTTTCTTGAAATCTCTAGATAGGAAAATGTTTCTCCCTCTATTAGAAGCTCCATAAAATCACAACTTCACTTATCATGAAAGCTCTAGAAAAGAAAAAAATTCAATATAATGATTTTCATCAGCAGCAAACACATATCTTCAGAATTTAATTTACCACCCAAAGTATCACAGAATGTGGTAGCACAACATTAGACATCTTCCCCCACACTTAAGTTCAACTATATTATTCAATTTCACTTCAAGAGTTGGTTGGATAAGGAAAGTTGGCTTGTAATGTGGCTAACCTAACAGGCTGTTCATGGATTCTAAGGGATAAAATTATTAAATGTTCAATGTAAACCATTATAAAAAGGATTCTTTGAAATAGGGGATTTAATACCAAACAAATTCCTCAATAATTTAATCATAAGTACCATTAAACCTCATGTTTTGACAGGCATAAATCAAATTTTGGTTAAATGAAGCATGGGTTGGTTCTATCAAGAAGTGAGATAAATGTAATGAATATAAAATAATGGTTTATAAGCCTCACATAAAACTAATTTAAAATATAAATACAGTGATATGTTACATGTGATTAAAAATTCAGAGTACTTTTCATGAAATTAATAAAGATTTAAACTTGAAACATAGTTATTTTTAGCATTCGTTTAAGCTTAGTTTCATGGGATAAATTGTTTCACTTATTGATATGGATTTCACAATCGTGATGAGAATCATTTCAGCTTAGAAATTTCAAAAACATGAAAAAAATTGAAATATAAACACACAATATTTGAAAAACATCGTTTTTTTGAAAAACATTGAGAAATAGGAAATTTTTTGAAATTAATAAACTAAAAGGTTCTCTACCCCACACTTAAAATATTGAATTGTCCTTAATGTGAACCCAAGAAATGATATTTGCACCAGATATGTATAATTTTAAATAGGAAAAAAATAAATAAGTGAAAGGGTTAGGAACAACGTGATATGCTCATGTGATGATAGAGTCATACAGTGTGATGAAATCCACTCCATCGGTAGGAAGTCCCTCTATGTATTTCATCAATCATTTCTCATTGACTGTAAAGCTCCTTCCTGTGTCCTCTTATGTGATCTCCACTACACCATAAGGGAAACCATTGGTCATAACATAATGACCTAACCATCTGGAAAACAACTTACCAAGTATTAGATTCAGTCGTGAACTGTGGACAAGGGTTTTCTCTCCAACATGAAACGCCCTTTGTTGGATAATTATATCATGAGATTCTTTTGATCTTTCCTTATAAAGCCTTGACATCTCATATAAAGACAATCGAATCTCTTGAACCTCTTGAATTTGTAACTTCCTTTGGATTTTATATTGTTCCAAATCAATACTTCATTTCTTTATATCGCAATAAGCCCGATGCTCAACTTCCATGGGGAGATGACACACTATACCAAAAAAATCCAAAATGGGGACATACCAATGGGTGTCTTATATAATGTCTTATAAGACCAATGTGCATCATCCAAGCACTTTCTCCAATCTTTCCTATTCGTTTGCACGATACTCTCTAATTTTTTTCAACTCCCTATGTGAAACCTTAGTCTGACCATTTGTTTTGGAGTGGTATGGTGTTGATGTTTTGTGTGTCACCCCATACATCTGAATCCAGGAAGCCAAATTATTATTGCAAAAGTGTGTCCCTTTGTCACTAATGATGGAATTCGGTACTCCAAACCTACCAAAAATCTTTGATTTGACAAAGACAACAACAAAAACAGAATCATCAATCCTAGTGGCCTTAGCCTCCACCCATTTTCTCTAATAATCAATAGAAAAAAATATACAAAAACCCAAATAAACTATGAAAAGGACCCATAAAATCAATGCCCATACACAAAAATATCACAGAATAATATGGGATGTTGTGGCATCTCATGTCTCCTAGGAATATTACCTGTGTGTTGGAAACGTGAGTACGAATTACTAAACACATGCACATCATGGAATAAACTAGGCCAATACAATCCAGAGTCCAAAACATTCATACCTGTCCGTTGGGGTCCAAAGTTTCCACCACAAGCAAGTGTATGACAGAATTGCAGAACAGACTCAAACTCACGATTAGGATCACACATCCTAACAACTTGGTCACTTCAGAAGTTCCATAAGTAAGGATCATCCCACACATAAAATATAGACTCAATATTTAACTTTTGGGCTTAATGTTTCTTTATATTTGAAGTAATTTCAGAGTCAACAAGGTAGTTAACTAAATCAGCATACCAAGGATGCATACTAGAGATGGAATAAA
This sequence comes from Viscum album, assembly GCA_963277665.1. Taxonomy (NCBI): domain Eukaryota; kingdom Viridiplantae; phylum Streptophyta; class Magnoliopsida; order Santalales; family Viscaceae; genus Viscum; species Viscum album. The sequence goes on along the minus strand of OY728139.1, from coordinate 1,325,039,067 downwards.
GATGATCATTGGGGAAAGTGTCTCGAAGTGGTACCTGGTCTAAGGTGTCATCCTCTTTTGTGTGTGTTATCCTACTCATGTGGTCCACCACTATGTTTTCTAACCCCTTATTTTCCTTTATCTCAATATCAAATTCATAAAGTAGGATAATCTATCAGATAAGCAAGGTCTTTTCATCTGGCTTCTTCAAGAGGTACCTCAGATCGACATGGTAAAAAAACTACTTTACATCCCAATAAATTTTAATGAAATATATCTAAAGAGAATGTGACAACAAGAAACTCCTTTTTCGTGGTTGTATATTTTTATTGGGCTTAATCTAGTGTCCTCGATGCATAGGCAATCACATGTGAATGTCCCTCCACCCTCTGAGATAATATTTCTCCAATCGCGAAGTCGGAGGCGTCACACATAAGCTCAAAATAAATATCCCACCGCGGAGGATATATGATAGGTGGAGTGGTTAGATGTTGTTTTATCTCATCAAAGGAATTCCTAAAAGAAAGATCAAACACCAAATCAGAATCCTTTTGAAGTAGTCGTGACATAGGAAGATCAATATTACTAAAATCATTAATGAAGAACTGATAAAATCCTGAATTCCCTAGAAAATATCTAACATCATAAACACATGAAGGATATTGAAAGGATGAAATGATATCTACCTTAGATCTATCAACCTCTATCCCATGTTTTGATACTACACAACCTAAGAAAATCCCATTCTCTACCATGAAATGAAACTGTTCAATATTAAAGACCTGATTCGTCTCAATCCAACGATTCAAAACCTTTCCCAAACTAGAGATACAATTGTCAAATAAATACTCATACACTATAAAATCATCCATGAATACCTCCATCAAGGTCTCAATAAAATCTTAAAAAATACTCACCATGCATCATTTGAAGGTACCAAGAGAATTGAAAAGTCCAAATGGAATCCTTTGGTAGGAAAACATACCAAATGAACTAGTGAATGTTGTCTTCTCTGGATCCTCTGGAGAAATTGGAAATGGAAAATATCCAGAAAATCCATCCAAGAAACAATAGTGTGTTTTCCCAGCTAGTCTCTCAAGCATAAGATCAATAAACGGGATGGGGAAATGGTCTTTCCGAGTATATTTATTTAGTTTCCTATAATCAATACACACACGCCAACTATTTTCACCCTCATTGGAACTAACTCATCTTTCTCATTTTGAAAAATAGTAACACCACTTTTCATAGGAACAACCTGAATAGGACTCACCCAGTGGGAATCTAAAATGGGATAGATTATACCTGCCTCGAGAAAATTTTCAACCTCTTTTTTAACAACATCTAGAAGGGTTGGATTGAGTCTTTTTTGTGGCTTCCTCACCAGTTTAGCCCCATCCTCCAAAAGAATCCTATGAATGCAAATGGAGGAGATAATACATGATATGTTAGCCAAGGTCCACCCAATTTCAATGATGTTCTCCCTCAAAAGGTTAAAACATTTTTCTTCATGTTCAAAATAAATATTTTTAGCAATTATAACAGGTAATTTCTCACCACTTAACAAGCATGAGTATTTTAGATTTGGTGGTAATGGCTTGTTTTACAGTGTATGGGGTGATGCATGGATAGAGAAATTTAAGGAACTTAAATATGTGCACAATGAACATCAATTCATAAAATAAATTATCAAAATCAGATAATAAAGCATCAAATCCATCAGAATTCTCAATATCCATGTCCTAATCAGAGTTCACATAATCAAAATCGGAATATGATTGCATTTTAAATTCAAATCTAAGAGAGCCTTGTGAATTATAAATTGGTGTGGAAGTACTATTGGACATCCAACTAAAACCAATGATCATAATCTCCCTAATCACAAGACAATCAAAATCCAAGGGGTTTTACTTAGTGGTTCAAAATGAGAGATAACAAAAGTAGAATGGTTCTCTAAGGGGTACTTCATGGAATCCATAATAATAAATATCACAACATATTCTCTAAACTCCATGGAAAGTGTACCCTCAAGGACATTTATGATTTTTTTTTTTGAAGTTTTGAGGAATGACCTACCTAATATAATGGGGGCATGTGAAAGTACCTGATCATACTATATGTTATGCACATAGAAATTTGCTGGGAAGATCATGTCTCTTACCTAGAAAATTACATCCTCAAGGACTCCCACTGGATATGTTGTAGCTCTATTTGGTAACTGCACCACTACTCTCATCAGCTTCAAATCACCAACCTGCAAAGAAGAGAATATAGAGTGAGGCATTACATTTATGGATGCTCCTAAATCACATAAATCATCAGAAAAGTGTAACTACCCTGTGGTGCATGGGATGGTGAATGTCCCTGGATCCTTGCACTTTTTTGGAATTTCTTGAGTTGGTGTAATGAGTGCTGACACATTCCTTCCAAGGTTTACACTTTCATTTCCTTTGATCCCTCTTCGATTGTTACAATGTTCTTTTAAGATTTTCTCATACCTTGGGATTTGCTTAATGGCCTCAATATGGGGGATGTTTATCTCCACATGCTTGAATGTGCCAAAATCCTCCTTTTCCATTGCCTATATATGCATAATCTTGGTTTGAAAAACCCTATTTGGAAAAGGGAGGGGTTTAGGAGGAAAAGCATTAATCTTTTTCTAACATTTATCTTGCTCCTTGGGTTTCTCATCAGCCAATTTTGAATTGGGCCTTTCAGGAGTTGAAGTGAATCCCGGTGGAATTATAGGTGAAGAAGAAATAGTTTTTTCCTTCCCATTTCTCAATGTGATGGAAATAACATTACCCATTGGATTTATAATAGGTTGCGAAGGTATATTTACATAATTCTTACTTACCAGTTCATGAAGGGTGGTGGAAATCTGGCTCATTTGAGTTTTGAACTCCCTCATCTCTGAACCTTGACTCTTCAAATCATTCTGTGGATTAAGAACAATTTGTTTCAAAATATCATCAATATTAGAATATACCTTTTGTGGGATATTTCCTTGTTGTTGGCTTGGTGATGGTTGGGCTTCAACCTCCTTTTAGGTTGTTGGAAACCCTGCTGGTAAGGTGGAGTCTACTGAATGTTTTGTTGAAAAGTGGGCCATTGTTCTTGTCCAGAGCCATACCTCATTACTGATTGATCCTTCCACCCTTGGTTTTATGTTGGAGAAAATGAATCAAAATTCGTTTTGAGCATGTGGTTTTTGTTTCTGCTAACATGGTATCCTAGGAAACACTGATGCACAATATTTCATTTCTTATAGTTGGGGGAAACAGTTAGTTGGGTGGCTTGTCTCAGTGAAATTTCCACAAGGCATTGAAGGAGGGTGTTGGGATGTCTTTTATGCCAAAGAAATATATCTCACTATACTTTTCAATTCTTCCAACTTGGTACCAATCAAATTACTTTAAAGAGAAGATGGACTTACCTGATTTACTCCCATGACATGTGGTGCACCTCGATCGCCAAAATATTGGGAGTTTTGTGCCATCTTGTCGATCAATACACATGAAGCTATTGGTGTATTTTCCACCAATTCTGCTCCAGCTGCAACATCCACCATGCTCCTATCCATATTTGTGAGTCCCTCTTATAATTAATGGATGACGATTTGCTCACTGATTTGGTGATGTGGCCAGCTTGCACACAACTTCTTGAATCGCTCCCAGTACTCATACATTGACTCCCATTGTGCTTGCTTTATCCCTAAGATATCTTTATGAATGGAAGTTGTCCTTGATGATGGATAAAATATTTTCAAGAGAAGAAGCTTCAAATTTTTTGAATATTTTACATCTTCATGTTGTAAATAATACATCCAATCTTTTGTAGCTCCATCAAATGAGAATGGGAATGCTCTTAGTTTGATTTGATCTTCAAAAAAATTTCTTGGTTTTATGGTTTATAAAACCACATTAAATTATTTTAAATATTTTTTTGGATCCTCACCAAATAAACCATGAAAATTTTGAAGAAGGTGAATTAACCCAGATTTCAGTTCAAAGTCTGATTCGAGATTTGGGTATGCAATGCAATTTGGTTGATAATTAATATAAAGTGCAGCCACCTCTCCAATGGTTCTATTAAGTTAATTTACATTAAATTCAGTCATTGGTTCTATTTTTAAGTTTTATTTATATGTTTTTTCAATTTCCGTGTTCTTGGAGTGGTGAAATTCTTCAACTGTTTGAATTTTGAAACTTCTCGTAGACTGAGAATGTCTGATTCGAGCCCTAAGGCTGCGTTCAATCTCAGGGTCAAGATCTAAAATAACCTCAGGATTAGTTCATGTTATAAATAAAGTAAAAATGAAAATATAGAAAGTAGAAAATAGTAAAATAAAAATGATAAGTTGGAGTTTATGGTCCAATTTGATGTTAAAGAAAATAAAAGAAGAAAAAAAATTTAGATTGGGTAAAGAAGGAATAAAGAAGAGAGAAAGAGAATAAAATGTAAAATAAAATAAATACCTCTAATTGGTTGAATAAATTACTTGCCTCCCCATCAATGGAATCAATTTTAATGGAACTGTCGGGGGCGCGTTCAAATGATTAGTGATTTTTGGGTACTTAGGTGCAGCAGAGTGGCTAACCAAGGTTGTCTCTCAAAGAAGGAAGTAAATTTGACAACATATTAAAGATATTTAAAAAAACATAGAAGGGAATAACAACACTACTTTAAAGGATTTGGGGGGTTTTACCATTCATAAAAATAGAAGAATTTTACTCGAAGAATATTGTTTAACATTTTTGTTTTTATCTTTGAAATGAAGTTTGATTAAAAAGATACAACAAGAAGATGTTTTTTAGAAAATATTTAAAATATGTAATCAATCTAACTATACATATTCATTTATTTCTTAATCATTATAATTTAAATTAATATCCACTTAATTATGATCCCCTAATTTTTTAACCCTTGAACCCTATAAGAATTAACATTCCCACATCTATGAAGAGAATAAAACCTCAGCTATCTTCAGAATATTCAATCGCATAACCCTACATTGATTGATATTATAATGATAGATTATGGTCGGTGGTATATTAAGGAACATTTAAATTCTGGAAAATGATGATGAATTGAGCTTAGGGATAATATTTGAACTCTAAAAATTTATTCTGCGTGGTCCTGTTTTACTGATTATGTTTGCACTCTCACATTTTACACAAATTCTGGACCTTCTGTGTTTTTGTTTTAATTGTTCAATTGCTTACATAGTTTCTTTTAATTTAAAAACTCATTTAATAGATTATATTATGTGAGTTATATTATCTTATTGATTCAAAATAAATGAATTAATAATCATAGAGGTATATAGATTACTAAAAATAACTACGCTTCCATGGGTGGTGTAGCCATTGTAGAAACATTTTTCATATGCAAAGGTTTAGAAAGGGTAAAACACAATATCATTTCTACTCTTGATTAAAACCCAATTAGGAAGATTAAATAAGAATAAAATAGAAGAAAATTGGGGAATAAAGAAGAAAATATATGAAATAGAAGAGGAACAAGGAAATTTATTATGCAAACATAAATATTACAAAGTAGGAAAGAGAAGAAGGATTCGATAATGGGATCCTTGTTTCAAGAGCTACCCCTTACGAGTATAGAGAGTTCCAAAACCTCTAAGGTAGTGATAAGACTCCTTTATAGCTCTAAGATGGAATCACTTCACTCTTTGGACGAACATCTAAATGGGGTTCCCAACATGTCAATTTATTGCCAAAATGTGGAGTGGTTTTGGGCACTGAGTTTTTTAGATACCACTTGTGTATCAGTTTGAAGTTGGTAAATGGAGTTATCTCGAGTTGGAAAGAATATAAAAGTTGTAGACTAGTAGCTTGAATATCTCCATGTCACATTTTGTAGACAATGGAGTATAACAGCTTGAGATATGGTCAAAATACAAAACCATATCATTGACTTCATGCAAATTAAGTCCACTGTACATATTGGATCGTATGGACCACTTAATGAACGAATTGGACATCGACTATTTGAGATTAGTTGTAGTCTATGAAGTTTTGGAGTAGGCCAAAAAAATTCAGCCCATTTGGAGGAACTTATTTTGAAAAATGAGCAAACCTGTGTACAAATATTCGTAGTCTTCCAAGAAGTTTGGCCCATTTCTCTTCTAGATCATCTCCAACCCTCTAAGTCAACTCCTCCTATAATGAAATCACCAAAACAAGAATGATTTTCCTTTTTAATAGAGATAAAAATTTAATAATTTAATCAAATGGGATGTTCAATTTGTGATAATATTTTTAATATGAGATACAAAACAAGTATAAAATGGCGATTTAGGGGTGAAATAAAGTAATGAATTGTAATGTGATCAGAGCACAAGAGAAACATGAACATAAAGGCATAATATAGCATGATTATCATAACACAGTAATGTGGAAACAAAATTTAACATGATATTAGCATGAGCTAAGGATCCTTTCACATGGATCATGAGTAAAACCTCATTTCACTTGAATTATCATGAGAAAACCCTCATTATACTTTACATATAATGATACTAATCATTACCCATTGAATTAGAGCACTATTAGGGAACACCCTTCTTCATCATTTAATTTCATTCTTTAGTGTCCCACATAGATCTTAGAACCTGGAGTCATTATTCAAAATTTATTCCATGATAAAGGAATCTGGAATTCATACATGAAACTTCATAATCAATAAGTAAATGTTCATAAAGGTGAATACTTTTTTTCGAGAAATGGGAATGGTATTCACTACACAATGACACTATCTTGGAAAATCATGGTGCAATTTCAGCAGCATAACGACATGAGATAAGAATTCAAAAAAATTGTTTATGATAGAGAAATTGGTATCTAATCATTTGTATATGAAATTTAAATTATGAGGGGGGTTCATATAGATACATGTCCCAACATATGTAATGGAATTGAGATTCATATTATAAAATAATTAATTTAATGCAAATGAGTAGAGGGAAATCCAATACGAAATTTTGGCATGATCACGGGTGTAATTGAGAGGAATTAATGAGAGATAATTAGGTCTCTAATAATTAAAACTTAAGGAGGTAAGTATAGGGAAAGTGTTAAATCATACCCCAACAATTTTAATTGAAAATATAAGGGAATTAAAATAGAAAGAAACTTGGACAAAAATGTGAAAGGAAGAAATCCAATATGGAATTTCAGCATGGTAACAGATGTACATGAGAGGCATTAATGAGAGATAAATGGGTCTCTCATCATTCAAAAATAAGAAGGGAATTATGTGGTTGGTATGAAATCATACCCCAACATTTGTAATTTAAAATACAATGGTATAGAAACATAAAAAAAACTTGGAAAAAATGAGAGAGGAAGAAAACCATTACGAAATTTTGGCATGGTAATGGGTGTACATGGGAAACATTAATGAGAGAGAAATGGGTCTATAATCCTTGAAAAATTTAGTAGGGATGTTTGGAGAGGTTTTAAATCATACCCAAACATTTTTAATTGAAAATAAAAGGTCATCGAAACACAAAGAAACATGGAAAAAATGAGAGAGAATGAAATCCCTTACAGAATTTCCGAATGGTAGCGAGTGTACATGGGAGGCATTAATGAGAGATAAATGGGTCTCTAATCATTCAAAAATAATAAGGGATGTATGGGTGAGGTTTTAAATCATACACCAACATTTTTAATTGAAAATAAAATTTCATAACAACATAATGAAATTTGCACAAAAATGAGAAAGGAAGAAATCCCTTACTTGTAAGTGTGATACCAAAAGATTAGGAGAGGATTTGGAGAAACGTATTGGGAAATTGGGTCACATTGGGAGGATTCTAGATAGAGGAGGGTATGGTTTGGTCAAGCTCCAAAGGCTTTGAGAGAAGAGAAATTAAGAGCTTGGGTGGGTTTATATAGGAAAGAAGAGGGAATTCATTATTATTCAGGTTTCAGACACCATACATTAAACTAATCAAAACCAAAAACCATACCATGGTATTTGAACATGTTTTTTATCAAAGGGGAGTGTAAAACATTATATTATAAGTCCAATAGCCGAGAATCTTAAAATAATAGGCTTGATTATGTGGAGGTGAATCACACTCTCAAGTAAATCAATTTAAAATTTTAAAAAGTTTTATATGTCTTGGAGGGTTCACTAATGCATCATAAAAATAAAGAAAAAAAATCTAAAATCACATTATTTTAATGATAAAAAATATATTGTCCAAAGACCTCATTTATTGTATTTTATTACATCACTATTGGGTCATTACGGTGTCATAAAATACATTTTATATTTAATCAGTATTTAATTTTTACCTAAAATTTGGTTGTGTCAATAAATTTTGAAAAATTCACTGTTGGATAATTTCAATGTCTTAATTTGAAAAATAATATTCAATTTATCTAAACCATTTTATAAATTTGTGAATTTTTAATTTTAAAATAATAATTTAAATTTATCGAAAATTCATCAGTTTTGACAAAAACAACATTCAAGCCTTAATAAAAATTACAATTGTATACATAAAAATTATACGATAATTTATATTTAATGAAAAGTAATTTAGTAATAATATTTTATTAAAATCTTATTTAATTAAAAAAATCCATTAATTCATAAAAATAGATTTCTTAATTTAATTCTAACTAAAAATACTATTTGCGCTTTAAAAGACTATTTAAAATGTAAGAATAATAAGATGAAAGTATATTATCTATACAAAACTAATTCACATAATCATATTTCTAGGTTCATGTAACATAACCCCTTATAACACCCACATATGACTTAAGGGTATGGTGTGCGATGGTGAAAGACTCTAGGGGTGGATTGGATAACATCGCTCGGGTCGTAATCTCTATCGACATCCACTTCTCCCATAGGCGGTTCTATTCAAGCTTAACGTGTTGAAGTTTGGCTTGGTCTTGGTCAAGAAAAAATCCCAGTGATGCTACCTCTTTTCTGAGCTCCAACAAATCGGCCTCATAAGAAGCAATTTTACTAAATGAGGCCATCACTTTCATTATCTAAGTAAATTTGATTTGTTAATCCCCTATATTTAAACTAATCATGTGATCACTATTCAATAGCTATATTAGAAGCTATAAAAAATTTTAACTATATTTTTAAATCCAAAAAACCAAATCCAATGAAGTTCATATCTTTTACCTAACCATTTTACATAATAAGAAATTTAATTAGATCAAGAGTAATTTTCAGTAACCAAAGTTTAGTTAGTTACAATATTACCCCCTTAAGAAATTTTTCCCTCTAAATTTTCTATTCCAACACTAAAATAGATTTGGGTAACTCTGCTTCATCACTTCCTCCAATTCCCACATTGCTTCTTTAAACTTTTGGTTTCTCTACAGCCCCTTGACAAGGGGAATTGTCCTATTCTGTAGATCATTTTCCCTATGATCTAAGATCTTCAACATCTTCTGTTCATAGAAGAGGTCATTCTCAAATGGTATCACCTTGATATTGAGTACATGTGATGGGTCATGGATGTACATTCTGAAGAGTGATACATGGAATACATCATGTACTTGAGATAGGTTCAGTGGGAGTGCTAGTCGAAATACCACTGTTGCAATGCGGCCAAGGATCTCAAAAGGGTCGATGTACCTTGTAATAAGCATTCCCTTCTTCCCAAATATCATAACCCACATTAACGGTTACATAAAAAGTAATACCATGTCTCTGACATCAGAATCTAGGACTAATAAATGATTATCAATATAGATCTTTTTTCAACTCTGAGCATCTTTAATGTGCTGCTGAATGGTCTTAACCTTCCCCACCATTTCATCAACCATTTTTGGGCCTAAGAGTTTTCGTTCCCCAACTTCATCCCAACTTGTTCATGTTCTTCACCTATTCTCATACATAGCTTCATAAGGATCCATTTGGATGCTTGAATGGAATATATTATTGTAATATAACTCAACCAAAGGGAGATTTTGTTCCCATCCTCCTTTTATGTCCATTGATCCTGCTCTCAACATGTCCTCCAGTGCTTGTATAGTCAGCTTAGATTTTCCATCAATTTGAGGATGATATTCCATACGGAAGTTTAGCTTAGTATTTATAGCTTGTTAGAGACTCTTCCATAACTTAGAGGTAAATATTGGATCTCGATTGGATATAGTAAATAGTGGTACTCCATGTAGCCTTACCACTTATCTGATATATATCTGTGCCAATTGATTCAATGAGAAATCCTCTCAAATTACAATGAAGTGTTCAGTCCTTGTAAGATGATCCACAACAACCCAAATAGCATTGATTCCTTTGGATGTCTTTGGAAGTCCATTGACAAAGTCCATAGTGATGTTCTCCCATTTCCATGATGGTATGGGTAATGTTTTCATCATCCCTTTTGACTTCTACCTCCCAACCTTCACTTGCTGACATACCAGGCATTTTTATGCACACTCAACGATCTATTTCTTCATGTTCTCCCACCAATAATACTCTCATAGATTTCAATACATCTTTGTGTTTCCTAGGTGAATGAGGAAATTCGAACTATGTGCATCATCTAAAAGATCATTCTTTAACTCCGGATTTGATGGAACACATAGTATTGTCCCAAATCTCAGAGTTCCTTATTTATTAACAATGAACTCTAAGGATTTCCCGTTTTTGATAGTTTCCAATTTCTTTTGAATTTCCACATTATCCTTTTGAGCGTCCTTTAACATTTCAAAAAGATATTGTTGAGAAATTCTTTATGAAAGGATTGATGATGTTACCTTATTTATGATTCCCATGTCCATATTTGTCAAATCTAAGAAGATTGGATCATTTTAAATTCTCATCAATGATAAAATTGATGGGTCCTTTGTACACAGATCATCTGCCACCTTCTTCACATTCCCAAGGTGGTAATGGATTGAGCAGTCATAGTCTATGATCTGCTCTAACCATCTTTGTTGGTGGATATTCATCTCTTTCTATGTGAATATATACATGAGACTTTTTTGATCCATGTATATTTCAAATTTATCCCCAAATAGATAATGTTGACAAAATTTTAAAGCAAAGATTATCACATCCGTCTCCAGATCAGGTGTTTGATAGTTTTTCTCATGAACTTTTGATTTCCTTAAAGTATAGGCCATGACATTGTCATTTTTCATCGACACACAACCCAATAACTTCTTTTAAGAATCACTAAATACCACAAAAATGTTTTCCAATTGTGGGTAGTATGAGAACATGTGTAGTGATAAGCCTCCTTTTCAACTCCTTAAATCACTCTTTGCTTTCATCACTACAAGAAAACACTATTCCCTTCTAAGTCATCATGGTAAGAGGGTTGGAAAATAGTGAGAAATTTACCATAAATCAGCAATAATATCCAGCTAAACTTAGGAAGTATGTGGGAGGTGATAAATCCAACCCCAACATTTTTAATTGAAAATAAAAGGGTATTGAAAAATAAATAATCTTCGACTAAAATGATAGATGAAGAAATACCAGAACTCAAAATTGATGTACATTGCATAAAGATTATTCTTTCACAAGGACTCTAGTATAGAGCTTAGATTCTCCTCATGATCCTCATTGGTTTTGGAGTATATTAGAATATCATATATAAATACTACCAAATATTTGTCGAGGTAATCTATAAAGTATCTATTAATCATGTCCATGAAGATTTCTGGAGAATTAGTGAATTTGAAATGCATTACTATGAATTCACAGTGCCTATATCTTGTACGAAAAGAAGTCTTGGGGATATCTTCTTTCTTCAGCCTCACTTGATAATATTCTGACCACAAATCTACTTTGGAGAAGTATTGTGCTCCACATAGTTTATTGAATAAGTCACCAATTTTTGTAAGAGGTTACTTATTCGTTATCATGATTTTTTTGATCTCACGATAATAAATGAAAAGGCGTATTGACCCATACTTTTTCTTGATAAAGAGGACTGGTGCACCCCATGGTTTAACACTTGTCCATACAAACCTTTTATATAGATTCTCCTGTAGTTGTTTCTTCATCTCATTAATCTCCACAAAATCAATTATATACAGAGTCTTGCATATTGGAAATTCCCTAAGTATAAGATCAATTAAGAATTCAACATATCTACTTGGAGGAAGACCCAGAAATTCCTCAGGAAACAATTCAGGGAATTCCATAATAATAGGAATGTCTTCAAAGATGGTTTCTTCCATAGACTTAATCATCTGAAAAAGACAAACATGATCATAGGGTAGTAATATCCATGCTTGAGATACTGGTGAAAAAGAATATTCATCCTCCTTCAACTTATACATAATCGAGGGTTGATTTTCTATATGGAGAGTGATTTCCCTATCATCGAAATTTATGTTGAATATATATAAGGAAAGATAATACCTGCCAAATATTTCATCAAATTACATGAGAGGGAGTATTATGAGGTTCTCCAAAAAGTTTAATTTAGAAATCATGACATGAGAGGAGTTATATTAATGGGTTACAATGATTTCATATTTTCCATTCTCACCGACATCCTTACTTCCATGATTTTTGGTGGTTTAGGTATAGCTCTAATAACAATTCAGGATATAAAAGAAATTTTAGAAGCAGAATCAAAAAATACATTCACTATTCTTGAATGAATAAATGGCACACCTGTCACCACTTCATTGTCGGGGTTCACTTTGGCTGTAGTGATAGAAAAAGCTCTCCCTTGATACCTTGGAGGTTGTTGGTTGCCTTTGAAAACCCTTGGCATAGGGAAATAGTTTTCGAAGTGCCCTAGTTATTTGTAGTTGAAGCAATGAACAATGCATTAAGGTTCTAATGGATCATTCCTCTCCTTTGTCATAGCAGTGGGTTTTTTCTTATTGGCAGTTAATAGTCTAGTTCCTCTATCTTCCACACCTAAATAATTTCCTCATCCACATTAGAAAATTTTTGGTGTTCTTCTTTCCACAACTTTGGATAGTAGGGTGATGAATTTTCTTAGCACCATTGGATTTATCCATCAGACCACCAGAACTAACGTCCAACTTACGCTTCTTATCCCTATGATACCCTTGATATTCAACAGTATTCATTTTGACTTTTAGGGAACAACAGACAATTTCCTCCTAGATCTCAATGTCACGGATCCCTAGGGATTTCCATAGGATAGGTTTTATCCCACCAACAATGCATTCATCCTTGTATTTCTAGGGTAACGAAAAATTCAGAGGCATATCATGAAATCATTGTGATTTTTTCCTTGTACGCCCCGATGGATTCGTCTTTGTTTTTCTTGAGGTCAAGGAAGTACCTTTAAATCTTAATTCAGAGGGTTTGAGGAAAATATTTTTCAGAAAACATTTTCTGGAAATACTTCTATTAAAATGCCTCGATCACCTCCTAAGGGTTTGTATTTTTGATCAAAGTCCACCATTTATTATCTTCACCCTCCATACAATAAGAATCCATAAGAACCTTACCTTTTTTGGAACATTGAAGTATTGAGAATATTTTCTCAATGGAGTTGATCCATTATTCGAAAATTGATGGATCAGATGATACATTAAATGTAGGAGGCCTTTGTCTCATGAAGCTCTTGATTGGAGATGTACATTCTTGGGGGGGGGGGGTTGAATGTTCTTATTGACCCATGTTTCTATTCAAATCTTTTTTTAACTGAGAGTGATTTATGACCAAGTTTGTAATTCCCACTCCCATCATATTGGTAATCTCATTGGAACAGTCATCAAATGGATCTTCACATCGGTTGTTGGCCCGAGTCATCCTATTTATAGCCTTTGGCTGGAATAAATGTAAAGTTATGGGTAACACATAAAGGGAAATCCAAAGACAGAAATGGATAACTTATAAATTACTTTTATTTCTTTAGCTTATGAATTTATAGGCTCCAATATTTGTTATCCATGTACTAATTGCTAACATACATTCTTAGGGGATTTTTTTAATTCTTTTAATAATGGTTCATTCTACGATATTGAAATTAACAAAGAATATCACCTGATAGTGTATTAACCAAGAGTTGAGAAAGGTCTATTGTCATGCACTAGATCCCATTCGAGTCCTTCTCAAAGAGGTGTTTTTAGGTTTTACCTCAAGATATATATGTTCTAGAGCCTCCTCTACCTGCTCATATCTAGATAGGAATTTAGTTTCATGATAAACCACTTACTAAGTACTCCCCAAAATTTAGGGATGTTTTTTTATTATATGTTGTCTTATACCTAAGTATTTAACTAGGGTTTTTAAATGTAATACCAAAAATAACTAAACCTATCCTCTGATACCAACTATGACAACACATCTCTTTATTTAAAACATAAACATAATTAATTACATAAAACTGTAACTTCATAAAACATAGATTATAGAGAGTTCTAGTGTATGTAGGGATTAGTAACATTGAATAACAACTTAAAACATAAAACACAACATCTTATTGAAATAAGTATTTACATGACCACATCCTTTCTTCATATATACCGTTGCATGGAATAACCTAATGACATGCATAAAAAATTGGTGAGATTTAAAGTCCAGTAAGGGAGTAAACAAGGAATAACATGATGAATATAGTACATGTTAGAAAATAGGAATATCAATGGATCATAATAGAATCATGAACATAAAGGCATAATATATCATGATTATCATAACATGGAAATGTGGCAACAACATTTAGCATTATATTAGCATGATCCAAGGCTCATTGCATATGGATCATGAGTAAAACCTCATTGAACATGAATTAGCACGATTAAACCCTCATTGCAGTTGACGTATCATGATACTAATCTTTACCCGATGCATTTGAGTGCTATCACGGCGAACCCTTCTTAATCATTAAATTTCATGATTAAGTGTGCCACATAGATCATACATCATGGATTCATTATTAAATATATATTCCACGTTAATTGAATGTTGAATTCATACATGAAACTCAATAATAAATAAGTAAATGTTCATAATGGTGAATATTATTGATATAGAAATGTTCATGGTATTCACTATACAATGACTTTGGCTTGGAAAATCACAGTGTAATTTCTGTAGCATAACAGCGTGACATAAGAATTCATAAAATGGTTGATTAGAGAGAAAGGGGCATCTCATCATATGTACGTGAAATATAAATTAAGGGGGGTTAATATAGATACATTTCCCAATATATCTAATGAAATTCAGATTCATAATATAAAATAATTGCTTGAATTTAAATGAGGAGAGAGAAACCCCTTACAGAATTTCAGCATGGTAACAGGTGTACTAGGGAGGAATTAAGGAGAGATAAAGGGGTATCTCATCATTTAAAAATAATGAGGGAAGTATAGGGTAGGTGTTAAATCATACCCCAACATTCTTAATAGAAACATTAAGTGAATAACTACATAAAGAAACTTGGAAAAATGATAAAGGAAGAAATCGCGTATGAAATTTCGGCATTGTAACAAGTGTACATGAGAGGCATTAATGTAATATAAATCTGTCTCTCATAATTAAAACATAATGAGGTAAGTATGTGGGAGGTGATAAATCCTACCCCAACAATTTTAATTGAAAATAAAATGGTATCGAAAAATAAATAATCTTGGACTAAAATTAGAGAGGAAGAAATACCTTACAGAATATCGGTATGGTAATGGCTGTACATGGGAGGCACTAATGAGAGATAAATGGGTTAATATTAATTCAAAAATATTTATAGAATTATGGAGGAGGTGCGAAATAAAACCCTAACATTTTTAATTGAAACTAAAAGGGAATAACAACATAAAAAAACTTTGAAAAAAATGAGAGAGGAAGAAATCCCTTACAGAATTTTGGCATGGTAATAGGTGTACATGATAGGAATTAATGAGAGATAATTGGGTCTCTAATCATTCATAAATAAGGGGGGATATATGGTGGATGTGATTTATCATAATCCATAATTTTTAATTGAAAATAAAAGGGCATAATAATTTAATGAAATTTGGAAAAAAAGAGAAAGGAAGAAATCCCTTACTTGGAAATGTGATTCCAAAGGCTTGGGAGAGGCTTGAAAGAGACTTATTGGGAGATTGGAGCACCTTGGGAGGATTATATAGAGAGTATGGGAGGTTTTTTTCGATCAACAAATGATTTTAGTGAAGAGGAAGTGGGATCTTGGGTGGGTTTATATAAGAAAGAATATAGAATTCATTATTATTTATGTTTTGGACACCATACATTAAAATAATCAAAAACACAAAACAACCCATGGTTTTATCCAAAGTGGAGTGGAAAAAATTATTTTTTAAGGCCAATGGCCTAAAATCTTAAAATATTAGGATTTATTATGTGGAGGTGAGTCACACTCTCAAGGAAATCAATTTTAAAAGTTAAAATGTTTTGTAAGTCTTGGAGGGTCCACTAAGGCATCATAAAATTAATAAAATAAAATAAAATAAAATTATTTTAAAGATAAAACATATATTGACTTAAAATATCCATTATATAATTTTATTAAATCACTATTGGTTCATTATGATGTCCAAAAAGACGTTATATATTTAATCAGTATTTACTTCTTACCCAAAAAATTGACTATCTCAGAAAATTATGAACAATCCACCACTGGATAATTTCAACCTCATGATTTCAAAAATAATTATCATTTTATCTAAATAATTCACTAAATATGTGAATTTTTAATTTTAAAATTAAACCTGACATTTATCAAAAAATTCAAGGGTTTTGACAAAAATAGCTTTCGAGCCTTAATAAAAATTACAATTGTATGAATAAAACTTATAAGATCATTTATATTTAATAAAAAGTAATTTAAAAATATTATTTTATTAAAATATTATTTAATTAAAAAATACATTAATTAATCATAATAGATTTTTTAATTTAATATAAACTAAAAATACTATTTGTGCTTTAAAAAATTATTTTCAAAGTAACAATAATAAAATGAATGTATATTATCTATAAAAAAATAGTGCACATAATCATAGTGCTAGGGTATTGTTACATAACCCCTTATAACACCCGCATATGACATAAGGGTGAGGTGTGTGATGGTGACAGACTATTGGGGTAGCTTGGATAATATCGCCTGGGTGGTAATATCTATCAACTTCCTCTTCTCCCATAGGCGGTTCTATTCGAGCTTAATGTGTTAAAGCATGGCTTGGGATTGGTCATGAGAAAAGAAGATTGACATCACCTCTTTTCCAACCTCCAAAAAATGGGCCTTATATGGAGAAATTCTATTGGATGAGGTCATCGCTTCCTTTGTCTGAGTAAATTGGATTTGTTAAAGCTTTGTATTTATACTAATCATGTGATCACTATTCAAAAACTATATCATCAATGGTAATAATTCTTAATGGTATTTTGAAATCCAAAAACATGAAACCAATGATGTTCATATGTTTTACATAACCATTTTACCTAATAAGACATTTAATTAGTTCAAGAGAAATTTTCATTAAAAAAATCTGGGTCATTACAATGATGGTATATGCCACTCA
The DNA here is from genome assembly GCA_963277665.1 of Viscum album. NCBI lineage: Eukaryota > Viridiplantae > Streptophyta > Magnoliopsida > Santalales > Viscaceae > Viscum > Viscum album. The sequence continues at coordinate 1,325,021,587 of OY728139.1, read as the reverse complement.
TCAATTTAATTTATCTTATACGTGTATATAGATATATCTTTTCATGTGATAAAATTCCCTAGGAATTAAAATTATTCTATCCAGAACTCACATTTACTATACATTTCATATAAAATCTCATTTCACAAATTCATTGCCATAGTATACAAATTCTCCCCATTCTCGTCCATTATTTTGGAATATATTAGAATATCACCTATAAATTCAACCACAAATTTATTGAGGTAATCTCTCAATAAATTTTCCATTAAGTTCATAAAGATTATTTAAAAATTAGTGAGTCTAAATGGAATCACAAGGAACTCATAGTTTCCATACCTTGTTCAAAATGTATTTTTGGGAATATATTTCTTCCAAACCTTTAATTGGTGATATCCCATCTATAGATCTAGATTAGAGAAATAATGCACCCCACATTATTGGTCAAATAATTCATTTATCCATGGAAGGGGAAACATTTTCTTTATCATGATTTTTTTGAGTTCATGATAGTAAATGTAGAGGCACATTAACCCATCCTTCTTCTGGGAAAAGAGGACCAACACACCGTATGGTGAAGCACTCATATGTATAATGCCTTTTTCCCAATTATATTATACATGATTATTCAGTTATTGTAACTAAATGATGACCAATATATATGGAGTTCGATATATATATAGAGATCATGGTATAAGTTCAAATAATAACTCATCCTATTTTATATAAGGAAGAGAAATCAACTCTTTAAAGAATAAATCATTATAGTCCCTCATAATGGGAATGTATTCATGCCCGATTCTCTCATTTTTCTAAATAATTTGATCTATATATTATTTCTAATAAGAAAATTATATGAATAATTTATATGAATATTAAAATAGAGATTCATCCTCCACCTTATATAGGTAAAAAATCAGAGGATGTATCAAGGTGTAAATATTGTTGTCCCTATCCTGATAGTTGATGTTGTATTCAAATAAGTATATCCAATCCATTCCAAAATTTTGAGTCAAACTCAACTGAAGGATGAGAAACATGATTTTATTAGATGTTGGGTTCAAAAACATTAATATTATAGGAATTTTAAACTTTTGATGAAATAATTTATCAGTTTCCTATTCTCAATGATAGCTCAATGAACATGTTTTTAGGTGGTATTTGAGTAGTTCTACCAAAACTGGTAGATATGAAAGAATAAAAAGAACAAGAATAAAAAAAATATTTTATATTCTTGAATGAATAACCAATATAAATTCCACCACAGCCTTTTCATGATCCAACACATTACTTGTGATATGGAATAACTTTATTTTCTCCCTAGGACATGGAGGTTACTATTTTTGATTATCTCAGATAACCCTTAGCTTATAGAATTAACTTTCAAAATTCATGACTCCCTTATATTATGAAATATTTTCCATAGTCTGATTTTTGATGTAATCCTTCTTTTACTCTGTTGTATTATTGGTATTCTTTATATATATTTTGTATTCATCAGTCTAGTGCCCCTCTTTTCCACAATTGAAAAATTTGGTGATTCCCTTGAGAAATTTTTTGATTTTATTCTTCCCACATTTTTAAGTTGTTACAAGTTGGGTTTTACTTCTTCCATGTAATTTATCAGTAGAATAATAATTTTTTTAGGCTTTTTTATCTCTAGGTCCATGGGACCACTGAGATTATCAAATCACTATCTCAACCTTTAGAGCACAACATAAAATCTCTTCACAAATGTCAAAGTCAAGTATCACCAAATATTATCATATACTCATATTTAATCCTTTGATGAAACAATCCACCCTAATTTCACTTTTAGTGATGTATTTGTATTCATATCATGAATGATTTTTTATTTAAACCTCATATACCCAAATAGACTCATCTAACATTTTGTTCAGTTCAAGGAACTCTGTCTATATTTTATGAAGGAGAGTTCAAGTAAAATAGTTTCTGAAAAATATTATCTTAAATACTTCACATTTCATGGAATAAATTTCTTCTTTGGATGTCATTTTCTTTATCAATGTACATCATTGATTGAAATACACTTTAAAATCGAATGAATCTAGGACAGATTTATATTATTCAGAGTAACGGAGGAAAGAGAATATATTTTTAATAGAGTTAATTCATTATTCTGCAATGAGGGGATTATATGATCCACTAAAGGTAATAGTCATTTTCTCATAATGTATTCGACTACAACTTTCTCATTATTATAATAAAGAGGGTGTTCCACACAATTAAATTTGTTATTCAGAACATGATTTATTTGAGCTAGTACTACCATGATGTTCTAAGATTACAATCCAATAACGTTATGAATATGATTAAGGAAATCATCTTTTTTCCTATCATTCTAGTTTTTAGTGGAGTTTCTTATAATTATGGCTATTACAGTGAAATGGAAAATTATTAATTAGTATGCACAAACTAACAAGCATGTGAAATGATAAAGTATGAAAATAAAAGGAAAAAAATATAAATGAATAGTTTAACCTAATTTATGAAACTATAGGTTTCAATTTTGGCTGTCCATGTTATTTTTCGTATTAGGTTTTCTAACTTGTCCATCCATTCTTGTCTATCATAATAGTTTTTAATGATTTTATGTATTTTCCCAAGAATATCCCCCATGACTATCAAACCATTTCTAGAGAATGGACACTTTATCATGCACTAGTTTATGATCATAATAATAACCAATTACCCTTTCCAGTGTAATTAATACAGTGAACAAGCCTTGAAAATAAATATTCGATTTTAGTATCCAGATTGTGATGTAATTTTATGGAAACCACTCGCTCTATAATTCATAAAAAATGTTAGGATATTTTTCTATACTAAGACTTATATATGGACATAACCCTAGGGTTATTACAAAATAACTATAGTCCTAATCCCCAAAAATAAATAGATCTATCTATGATAATAACTATAGTGATGTATGCCTTAAAAATTATTATTAAATTCATTTAAACATAAATATCTATAAAATACATCCCATATATCATGAGGCATAATGTATTTAAAAAACTGGGTTCATAATACATCAAAAAGAAACTAAAATACAATAAAATTATTTAATTATACATAATGAGATACTAAATCCATTTGATCTCCTAAAACATATTATTATAACTAGGGGAATATATAAAATAATGTTTGGGCCTATAAAACCTTGTAATGGAATACACAAGGTAAAGAAGAATAATATATGAGTTAGAAGGCATAACGTGAAATTATAAAATAAAATTCTCATGAATAATAATATGTAGGAATATCATAATGAACAAGGAATCATAATATCATAGAAACCTAATAAGGAAAATATAACATAAAACATGACAATAACATAAGTCAAGGCTAAATGCCAGGGCAACATCAGAAAATTAATATATCCTCATTATGGATTAGGTTTACTCCTTAATAACATATATAACATCTCATTAGAAAAAATCATTACCAAAATAATTGGAGAACTTTGTAGGAAAAACCATGATGACAAGTAAATTCTTATCTAGGACACAAAAGGAAATCAATTATAAGGAACAAACCTAAGAGTTACCTATAGGGGGAAATGGTTTTCATAATCATTCCTCATAAAGGTGAATGTAAATAATTTATTTCCCCATAAAAATAAGTAATAATAAAAAATTTATAGATTTTAGATAAATATATATAGATTTTATAGTCATTCAATAACATCAAAGAGAAAGAGTTAGATAGATAATGTGAGTTAGATAGAGTAAGGCCATAACTCAATGAAAAGGGTTGTTCAGAGAGATCCCTTACTGTATATTCCAAAATATCTTTTCACTTTCACTTAAAATAGAATAAAATAAAATTTTATTCAACAATTATTTAATTTATAACTTTTTAAATATATATTTTATTTACTATAATTTTATTATGTCGAATTATAATAATTTTAGTGAGTTATAAATATTAATTAAATTCTCTTGAGAGCATTCGTTTCACGGTTCTATGGTAATATCACCTATGGAAAATTAATTATATTCTTATCAAATGAGAAAAAAATTATAGAATTGAACTAAATTGGTATTTATTTACTTCCACAAATTCCAATGTTCTCAAATATACTTTTGTGTTCTGATAGAGGGAGAATTCACTTAGTATAATATCTAACGTATGTGGTTAGTTGATTTAGGACATTTACCGACCATAATGAACAATATTCACATTAATTAATTATATGATTATTAAAAATTTAAATAACTTCAAATACATTATAATATAATCATTAGAATATCATTTATCCATAAAAATATTGGTATGGCCATCCTAGAAGGTTGTAGAGATAAATGAAGTATGTTTTTTATGGTGGCATTGAATCAAACATATTTTAAACAACATTTTCAATTTTGGCATTAAATTAATAATGGTATAATATGGATATTAAATTATAATAAAAACATATCAGTATATTTAGAATAATAATATATGTTTTAATGGATATATGGGGTTATATGGGGGTTGTAGAAGAAGAAAACAATTTCAAGATAATATTTAAGAATCAATCCACATCAATTGGTTATATCCTCTTTGGATAACTCTTAAGGACCTTTTAAATGGTTTTGGTATGAGATTAAAAGTTCAAAAATGTTGGGGAGGGGATATGGAAGGGGATTGAGTGGAAATTTGGAAATCTATATTGCATGAACTTTGCTGCAAAAATATTGTTTGATTGAAAGAGTTTATTAAGGCTACAAAGGGGAGGGGGTGAATTGTAGTTTAAAAATTAAAATGAAACAAAACACAATTTCTATTAGGTATAAAACTATTGGACTTAAAATTTTTCCAATGATCAGAGAGTTATAATCGTATTCAAATATCATCCAATTAAATAAGTACTATTTATCAGTATCATAGTAAGACCCATAAAATTGTTTGTTATAAATATAAAAATAGATCAATATTTATAAAAAAATTCATATCAGAAAATATATTTTGTAAAAACAAGTAATGAAAAAAATATAATAGTAATAATGACTTATAAGATTATAAATAATCTACTGTTTAACATTAGGAGTTATAGTAGATAGAAATCTTAACTAAATAATTCCTACAATTTTAGTACCTACTATAAATGGCCCGTCTTTAATTTCTAGGAAATCCTTCAATCTAATGGATCAATATCATCTCAACCATCGAATATCTGGGATACCCTTGATATGATGATTGGTCCTTGTATTTATTTTCCTAAAATCCCTTAATCTATTGGATCAGATTCACCACTATCATCCTATCCTCAGAATCCCTCAATCAGTACCATGATTAGATATCCAATTAAAAAATAAAATAATTCTTAAGGAATTACAATCTTTAAAAGGATTAATTATAAATTCACCTCTCTAAATAATTAAAATTACTAGGAATAAGGTTATCACATAGAGAAATATTTAGAACACTTGAGTTGAAAATTAATCATATCCCATCTATTCAAATGACCTACCATTTATAGGAAATATCTCAATGATCATATTTCTATATTGTTTAAAATGGACTCTAATAGCTTGAAATTTGATAGCTCATAATATTATATAGTTGAAAATTCAAGATAAGAATTATTTTTAATTCATTTATCCAATTTAGTTTTGTTTATCACCATTATAATGTTATATTATATTTCATTTGATGAAAAAAATCTATAATAAATGATTATAAACATTTCATAGTCTGATGGACTTTATTATTGTTTGTTAATATGATAAAGTGATTATTTTTTACTCCAATGTATTAGTACCAATGTGATTATAATGATAATTTCTTTTATTAGCCCAATAGACAATACCAAATTCTAACCAATGGACATAACAAAAGTCATTCAGAGTAATCAGATGCACCTTCAGTCCGATAGATTATATTGAATAGTAAAGGTCAATATTTATTATATATTAGAACTATTTATTCATTGGGTATAAAAGAATGTTTTAAAAAAATAAATACTAAAACACTTAGGAAATATAAGTTAGTGAAATAATATTTTGAAGAAGGTATTTTTTATTTCCAAATCTAATGTATTGGAAAAGTAGAAAGTATTACTTTGGACTCAAAAATCTCCCCATTTTTAGAAGGAACAAAACACAATACCTAAATGAAAAAAATAACTTTTAAAAACTTATATCTCTTTAACATTTTGGATATTTAAGTATATAAATTAAATATTAACCCCCTGATATTATAAGTTTATATGATCAAATGGATTTTTTTGATAGATACAATGAATTTTCCCCTTTATGATAATAAATTATATTAAATAAATATTTTAAATATTCTTCCCAAAAACACCCTAAAGAATAATCTATTTATATATTTAAAAAAGTTATTCTCATTTAAGAACTCTACCAATTAATCATATATTCTCTCCCAAAACATTTTTTGGAAACTAAAAATTTCTCCCCCTTTTTGATTAATAAAAATAATTGGGAATTTATATCACTCTAAATGTTAAAAAGAGATAACATAAAAAACAATTTTATAATAATTCACTAATCATACAAAAAAATAAAATAATGAACATATATACAAAAGTAATTGGATGATATTTATACACATTTTACTTGGATAAAAATTAATTAATATTAAACATTAATTCAAAAAATTTGAAAATACTACATCATGATTTCCATAGAAAATATTTATTCTTTCTTCATTAACCTTTTGAAAATTGCCTTTTTTTTCCTGAACTCATCATATTCCTTGTGAGCCTCTATAACTGAACACTAAGGATTCATGAGATGATACCCTATAATTGCCTACTTCTGAACTTCTCACTTTAGTCTTTCATATTCCTTGGTAATATTTATATTTTACTCCATCACAAGGAATAGATCTAATTCACAATTTCATAGTCTGTTTTTCTCCTACTCCCTGTTGTGAACATTTTCATAAAATAATTTACATCCTCATTATAAATATCACTTATATCTCTTAATTCTTTACGAAATTTTACCATATCCAAAACATCTACACATAAATTTTCCTCGTATTCAGCCATTTTTAGATAATGTTTCTTAACTTATTTGAAATGATCATCGTGATCCCTGAGTTTAATGTAAACTTGGTTAGATAACATAATTATATGATTATAAGAACTTTTCTATTCCTTGGTTGTTTTCATTTAAACTTTTCATGTATACCTCAATGTTAACTACTGATTCCGCCATAACTTTTAGAGACTCGTTTTTTAAAATCAACTCTATTATGAATCATTTTACACCCTACTACTATATTTGGAATATATGGAATAAAATCAAATAACATTCTCATGGTTTGTCAAATGTAATAAAAACCTTCTTGAGTAATTTTAGATTCTTAATAAGATGATCATGGAAAAATGTAAGGAGATTTTGGTTTAAATGATCCCATATTAGGTTTTTATTTCTTCTCCACTTTATTTATAACTTTATGGGAAACATTTGCTTCTTATTATACTTTTACAATATTGAAATCTTTATCTGATTAAATATTGTCAGAACCTTTAGTGTGGGATCAATGGCCTTCTTATTCTATCATTGAAGATGAATTTTCTTACTATTTCGATGACGATTTTTCTTTTGTGGATCTTTCTAAGTGTGAATCCTTATCTGATAGGGATGTTAATGGGGTTGAAGATGATGATTATACCATTGTTTTCTTATCATTTTTTTCTTCATTAGTATCTATTTCCTCTTCATAAACTTATTCTTATTCTTTATCTTATTTGGATTTTTATTCTTGTACATAATCCATCATATTCTTCATATTCTTTTTCATCTTATTATTTCTCTTTTTCCTCCTCATGTTCTTTCTCTATCATCTAAGTAGTTCTGAGAACACCTTTATCAACCTTTTTAGGAACTAATTGTTTTTAGGGACTAATTCTGTTACATTTCCAACAACCTCTTTCCCTTTACCTTTTTAAACTACTAAAGAAAATAAAAAAGGTACAACTAAAGTTTCAAATAATTCTATTATTGAATATATTTTTAAATATTCAGCATGGGGAAAATTTCTAGAATGAAGATTTGTCTGCAAAACTGAACGTGGTGAAACTAAAAGTATTAGATTAATTAAATACCATTCAACACCCTTCAGTAAAAAATCATCAGCTTTATCCTTTTCTAATATATATATATATTATTTTCTTTTCTTTTAACTCATCAGCTATCTGAATTTTCAAGGCATTTTCCTAAAAAATATCAATCCATAATTCTGGATCCATGGGTTTCATCTTTTCCTAATGTTCTATGAACTCTTTGAATTATTTATCAATCATTCTATTTTATATCTTATGATTTTTTGGAAGAGAAGATTCTGATTTTACTTTTCTCCTAAAAAACTCAACCTTCTTCTTATTAATATTTAGACTCAGATCCATCTACTTTGTCAAGAATATTTTTCAACTTTTAGTCAAAGTCATAATTTATCCTTAAAATTTTTTCTTCACCAATAAAGGAAATATTTTCTGTCATCAAATAAGACTTCTCCTAAATATTTAAAATTCCAAAAAAAATCACCAGAAATTTATGTATAGAATATGGAAACATTATTATCTTTTATTTCATCAATTAATTATTAATCGATTGGACTATAATGGAAAAAAATTCATTGGGTTGATTGCCTAAAATTAGATAAATAAATCGAAGAATATATATCTAAAAATTTTAGGTTGTCCCTATCACCATTTCTTGGTATGAGATAACCATTCATCCATAAATTTATGAATCTTATATCTGGTTTTAAGTGATAAACCCTTATTAATTTCTCATTAGGAGGAAACAAAGAAGCTCCGGCCATTGATATTATAAAAGTTCCATGTCAATCAGGTAGTTAATGAGACAGTAAATAAGCTTCACCCTAATAAAAAACAAAAACTAAATCTATGTCTTATTTACATGAATGACAATAATTTTTAGAAAATAGAGTACAAGATACCTCCTGTTTATCATTTTTAGATAAAAAATCAATAGAATCATAAAATTCTCTTAAGTATCAATGAATTGTATTCCAAATTCCTTATTTGTTTTTCTCAAAAAAAAAACATTCTCCAGACCTTGAAAATAAATGATCTATTTAAAAATATAGTGATAAATATAATATAAAGTTATCACATCAAGGGATTCTATGAAAACATTTATTTTTTTAAAAAAATTTATATAGTGTCCATTATACTGAGAGTTGTTGTCGGTGAATGGATGAATGAAAAAACATTGAAATGATGAGTTAAAAGGGTGGTGAGATTTAGTGTAGAAATATCTAAGATCTGATGTGGGGCATAGGGTAACCCAACATTATGTAGGTTTGGGAAATCATGGTCCATATTTCATTAAATGTTCAATGGAATAGATTGAAACTCTTTTGATCTGGTGGTTTTGATTTATTCTAAGAATGTTTTAAATATAAATTTCAACTCTCAATGTTTTTCAGAAAAAATTTATCAGATTGAGTATCATTTTTATTGGAAAATATATTAATGTTAAAAAAACAAATTATTAAAAGAAAAAAGAATATTTAAGATAAAAATTATGAAATAAAATAATGAATAATTGAAAAAACTAATATAAGAATACATTTTAGTGTAGAAATGTTTCATCTGTATCATTATTCATTATTTTTGTAATTGATCATGATTATGATAATTTTTATATAATAAATATTTTAAAGAAGGTTTTCTAACAAATTTTGAGTCCTAAAATATTTTAGTTTTACTTCATTTATAGAAAATAATAATTTTTTAGAAAAATTATAGATTTTGGAAAATAGTATAACTATCTAATGATTTTGAAAATAAAAAAAATTTTACTTTGAAGATTATTTTATAAAATATTTTGTATCTAGAGAGTTTTATAATAAAATATGTCTCTGATTTTCTTTTTAAAATTTTGATTCTGAAGAAGTAAATATAAAAAATTAATAAATCTTTAAAACCATAAAATTTTATAAAATTATATTTTTTCAAAAAATAGATGTCTTTAGAACACAATTAGTTTTAGGGAAACAAAAACATATGTACCACCCCTGTGAAAATGATTTAATTAATGTAATTATAATAGTAAAAATGAAGTAAAAGTGAATAATCACTAGCATTAACCATTCATTACTTCTATTTAATATATTCAAATATATTGTAACTATGGGGTTTTGTAAAAATAACACCATGTTGTTCCTTTAGTTAGAAGAATTAGAAAATTATATCTTTTTAATGCTTGTGATCTTAATGGAAGTGGTTTATTATATCTCTGTGCTTAGAAAAAGAGTGATGTGATGAGTTTTTACTTGATTCAATGTCAATTGTGTTACTAAAAAATATGTTAGTTTTAGTAAAAATCATGCCATAATTAATGTGTGCGTGTTGAATCAACAAAACATGATCAAAAAAACATTGAGCTTTCATGTATCCAGCTTCAGCAGTGTAAAGTTCTATTGAGATATGTTTCTTGCAAGAATAAGAAACCAAATCTTCTCCTAAAATTTGACATGTTTCGTAAGAACATTTTCTATCAATTCGACATCCACCAAAATAAATATCTGAAATACTTTTTCACTCATAATCATTTCAAAAAGTGTAAAACAATAATAAATCTATAGTTCCCTTAAGGTAATGAAGAACATGTTTTATAGATTTAATATGGGACCATTTTGAATTGTCTTTATATCTAGCACATAAGCATGATGAAACCATTAAACCTAGATGACTACCTGTTATGTAAAGTAAACTTCCAATCATACCTTAACAAGTAACTTGATCGACTGGTTTCCCAACATCATCAAGATCTAAAGTATTGGAGGTTCCAATGGGAGTACTAAGAAATTTTTTTTTCAAACCCAAATTTCATAAGAGGATATTTTATATACTTATATTTATATATAAAAGTTACTTCTGGTTTTTTTAATATGAAAATGAAGAATTCGTGTTAGCTCACCCATAATACTAATTTCAAACACATACTTCATATGATCCGCAAAGGAATATATATAATATTTATGAGTTGAAACAAAATAATTTCATAAAAATAGATATATAAAATTATAAGATTTCTATTAACTTAATTTATAAAAATATTTGGATATTCAGATCCCATTAAAAATAGGTTTTTAACAATAATTTAGTTAACCTATCATACAAAACTCTTGGGGCTTTTTTAAGTTAATAATGTGACTTGGTATGTTTTAACAACCTATTCTGGATGTTTCTTATTTAAAAAACATTGGGTTTCTATATATAAACATCCTCCTTAACATATCTATTATGTAAAGAACATTTTACATTGAATTGAAATAGTTTGACAATTAAGAATGATGCTTGAGCTAGATAAATACAAATAGCTTCATTTATTGATACAAGAGAATATGTTTCTTCATAATCAATTACCTCTTGTTGATTATAAGACTTAGCAACAAGAATAGTTGTATTTATAAATATTTTTCAATTTTCATCACTTTTTTCCAACAAAAACCATTTTACACCCATTATAAATATTTCTTCAGGCCATTCAACCAAAGTTCAAACATTGTTTCATTCAAACTAACCGAGATCATATTGAACATATTTTATCCAATCCTCCTCACCAAAATCAAAATCATGAGTTTTAGGTTAAAATTGAGATAATAAATCTGGATGTTCAATTTAATTTCATAAGGAACATCTAGTCCTAATTTGTTGATCTACACCACTGATGATATTATCAGTGGGATGATTCATATCAAACTACTTAGTTATTATATTTTCAAAATTATTTTCTACAATAATAGGTTGAAAATATTCTTGACATATAAATTTGAAAACATATTCCTCATTTTTTTCATAATTAGAATAAATTTTTAATATAGTTTGGAAATCAGATTTAGAAATAACATTTGAAGATAGAGGTTGTGGTTGTTTGAAAACAAAGGGACTAGTTTCATCAAACATAACAAGTACTGCTTCCTCAATAATATTTTTTTATTAAAAAGGTTATAATACATTCTAGTAGTTTAATAACCAAAAAAATATTACCTCAACATATTTTTGATTAAATTTTTTTAGGTATCTATAGTATTGAAGATGAATACTTTGCATCCAAAAAAATTGGAGTAGGAATGTATTGGTTTTAATCCTATCCATGAATCATATAGAGTTTTATTAATGAAAGGTCTAATTGAAACGCAATATATAATATAACATGAATTACTATTTAATTAAGCCCAAAAATTATTAGCAATTGAGAATTCAATTGGTATGGTTATATTAATCTCTTAAAGAAATATTTTTCTTCTTTTAACTACACCATTTTTATGTGGAGTTCTAGGTGCCAAAAGTTATCTAAAATACCATTTTTATTACAAAAAGTTTCAAAATTATAATTTACAAATTCTCTACCATGATCACTATGAATAGTTATAAATGATAGGTTTTTATCATTTTTACCTCTGGCTACAAATGTTATAAAACAACGAATGGATTCAAATTTTCTTGCTACAAAATAGAATCTTGTCTATGTAGTCTAATCATTAACTAGAAAATATTCAATGTATTTTCCGCCAAAAATTATAGTTTTTATAGGACCAAATAATTTTATCATCACTAATTGTGATGTATAAAAATTTAAGACTTCACTAATATATCAAAAAATTGACTTCTGTTTCTTACCAATTTGACATGGATCACAATATTTATAAGTATCAAAGCTAAGTTCCAAAATATCCTCAACTAATCCTTTCATAGATAACTTAGATAATGTTTTAAATTTACAATGTCTTAGTATTTTATGTGATAAACTAGTGTGAACTTCCATTACAATAAGGAAAAGTAAGTCTTGGCTCATAAGGTATTCTATGTTTACTATGTTAAAATTCTCATCAAAATTGTAAGAAATAATAAATTCCTATTTTGAACTATATAAAATACATATTTAATTCTTAAAGATCAAGGTATAACCCTCATCACATAATTGAATTGTGATTAGAAGGCTATTCATAAGTCCTAAAAAAAATTAAAAATTTTTAATTAAAGGTCTTCCAAGAATAGAATTGTTACATATTCCGATGATTTCTCCTTGAGCATTATCTCCAAAATTTACTTTTCCACCTTTCATCATCATAAAATTCATAAATAAATATTTATTTATAATCATATTACTGGTGATACCACTTACCTTTTACCAAATTTTTCTAATGTTGGAACTTTCTCTATTTATTAGAAAACAAAGATATTAATTTTTTGGAACCTAAACCTTCTTGGGTCTAGAGTTATTAGAAAATAAGATTTTATGTAACCAAATTTTCTAACATTTCTTCTCTAAGAAGATTTCATTCCTTTAGAAAATTAGTCCATATGAAAACCAAAAGACTAAACTTTATTTAGTGAAAATTTATTTTTTCAATGTCCACCCCTTTTAAATTATATGCAAAATATACCACTATTGAAAAAACATTAATTATTAAAAAAATAAGTTTATTATTTCTAAAAAACATTATGATATTATCTCATTGAGATATAACCTATTTTACAACTTATCTAAGTTTTCCTTCATAAATGTAAAATTATATTATAGTTTCATTATAGTATAAATTTCTAATTTTATTGTAAAAACTAAATTTTTAGCCTCAGTAGTTTATTTTTTCAAACTATTTCCAAAAAAAACAATTTTCCAGTTGTTTTTCTTAGTAATAGACTTTTAATGACCCTTTAAAAGACTACCCTTTTCAAAATTAGTTTTTTAAGATCTCTAGAAAGATATGATATATCATTTGTTAAAATAGTAGCCCTTTAATATTACTTAACAAGTTTTTTAAGAATTATCTTTTTTTACATACTTTAAAATTTTCATTTTTAATAAATTTCGAAATACTATATACATCATAATAAATAGGTATGGTATTATTCTCATCAGATATTGGAGATTCTTTAACAAAAGATTTAGAATTTTTGTCTTCATTACTATCAGGATATTCTAAATTAAGTGTAAGATCAGTAAGCAATTCATCAACTTGTACCTTTTCCATGAGACACATATTTACCATAGGAATTGTAAAAAATAATCATATGTTTCAATTTACATAGAATTCATTGTTTTAAGAATTATCTTAATAAACATATCCTTTAATTTCACTCCAATTTTCAAAACCTTTCAAACCAATCTTGTTATTAGAGATATAATCCTTCTTTTCATTTATTTTTAATTTATCTATTTATTATCTTTATTTATAAAATTTGGTCAGTCATGTCTAATATTTACAACCTTCTTATAGTAAAAACTAATAAATTTAGTGTAATATTGCATTTAATTATTATCCTTATGAATTTTCTTGTCTGTATACTGAAAATATTTATTTCCCTTGATTTTATTTATCCTTGTAGAATGATTTTCAACCCATTACCAATCAGTTCTGAAGAACTAGAATATGATTCAATGGTATCTTTTTTTCCTTAAATATTTAAAAATTTTCATACCATTTTGATATTTAGTAAGAAAAGATGAAGTGGTTTCAAAATATACACCACTATTCTTCATTTTCATCTTTTTAGCATATCTTTTAAATCTAAATTAATATTACATGAGAGTACCAATACGAACCTCTAAAGTAAGATTAGTAATTTTTCATGTATCATAAAAGGATATTCACATAGATTCACATTTATTTGGCATTATCTATATAATATTTTCAACCAAAATTTAATCTAAAATATCCTTTTATCCAAGATAATGGAAACTATTGAAAATATTTGTAAATATTTAACGCATTTTTGGTACTGAATCTCCAGGTAGGAAATCAAAATTTTGACATTATACTCTCATCATAACTCTTCTAGTATCAACAACTTTAGAAGTTCCAATGTGGATGGATTCTAAATTTTTTCATATGATATTATCACCTTCACATAAATAAATTTGAATATAAATATTTCTTTTCATGAAACACTGTGATGTATTGCTTACTCTATAATTCAGTTGATATTATTTTCTCTATTTATGGGTGAAAATAAGAACTTATTTTTCAAGTATCCTGTAATCACCAAAAATATTTAAAATTTTATCAAATCTAGTGTTGATAAAAAAACATTTAATTCTATCTCCCCATTATGAATAATCATGATCATAAAATATTGGTGTTCGATAGGGATTGATACTTGGTAAAGTTCCAAAAGTAAGACCTACCATATTAAAGGAAATATAAACTCCTTTTATACAATCTCATTGGTGTCTAATTTTTTTAAAAAAATGTTTATAAAAAAACTTACTAATATTTTAGTTAATATAATATGTGACAAAATCAATTAGTAAAATAATTTAAACTTTCTCTGATACCAATTTCTGGATCAAATGAGTTTACAATGGATACAAGATAGGGTGAATTGTTGTTTAAAAATTAAACTAAATCAAAAAATTACTCTTATGTATAAAATGATTACAATCAGTCTTTTTCTGATGATCAGAGCATTACAATTGTATAAAGATACTATCCTCTTAAATAAATACCTTTTATTGTTATCACAGTTACACCGATGAAATTTTATTTTATAAAGACAAATATAAATCATTCTTTATAAAACCCACGTACAACAGAAAATATAATATGTGAAAACTAGTAATAATTTTTTTTATAAAATTAAGAATGAATAAAAACGTTAAAAAATAATTTAACCTCTAACCTTAAGAGTTAAAGTTTTGAGAAATCATGACTATAAATATCCTACAGTTTTATAACCTATTTTAAAATGTCTTTCTTTCCTTACCATGAAATACCTCGATATGATTGATCAGTTTCAACACTATCTTCTAATCCCCTAAAAACCATTGATACAATATTCTGTATCTATTATCCTAGCCCTAGAATCTGTCAATCATATGGATCAGATTAAACTATATCTTCATATCCCCAGAATCTCTCACTCAATACAATGATTATACATGCGATTAAAAAACAAAATAGTTCTTAAATAATTACAATCCTTACATGGATTCCATATAACATCAACTCTCTAAATAATTACAAATACTAGGAATGTGGTGTTCATGGAGAGGAATATTTCGACTAGTTCAGTTGATAATGCATCAGCTCCTAACTCTTAAAATGACCTCATATTTATAGGAAATATCTCAATGGTCATATTTCTCAGTTGGTTACAATGACCTCAAACATATTTCACTTTGAAAGCTCAAAATGATTTGCATCATGAACATTCTAGGAAATAATGATTTGGATTTTATTTTTCTGATGACATTTAGTTTCGTACCATTACTATGCAATATTTGATTCCTTCCTATGGAAATAAATCTATATACTCTGATTATAAGCTTTGGATAGTCCGATGTAATTCATTATTGTTTTTAAATTTGATAAACTGAATAAGGGTTAGGCCTATGTATCCATGCCAATATTAGTGACATGATATATAACATTTTTAGTTTGATGGACAAGAAAATTAATTCTAACCACTACTCAGAAGAAAATACAATCGAATTATTTGAATGAATCATTAGTCTGGTCAATCATATTGAATAATAAAAGTTTATATTCATTATATTTCTTCATTCGATATAAATTTTTTTTTCTACAATAACATACAGAAATACTTGGGAAATATAATTTTAGTGAAATAGTGTTTTGGGAAGGTGTTTTTAATGTCCAAAAATAAAGTAATGGGGAAGTATAAATTAAACCTTTCAACTCAACAAAGGTGTTGTATGTGGTTGTATTTATAAGTGGAGGAGAAGGGTGTTCTTGAATATTATATTCGCTAGTTTATTATTTTTCTTCAAGACTATCAATGGTATTGATTTATGTGAGTATATAAAGTAAATAGTGAATGTCACATAGACCCAATAGTCTCTTAAATCATCCATGAATCATTTATATAGGTATTCTGCATATAACTAAAATAACTATATTTTGCGATAATTTACTATTCATAGAAAATTCAACAATTTTAGAAAAATTCCAAAAAATCAAAATAAATTTTTTATGAATTTTAGATTCAAAAATAAAATATTTTTTTGAATAAATTCCTAAATATGAGTATTTTAATTTTTATAAAAAATCCTCATTTATATAAAATATACCAATTTGAACATTACAATCACTTCTATGACCCATTGAAAAATTGTATATGGTGTCATAAAATTTACATATGTGTATAATAAATGTTATTATAAATTTATTACTTGATTTTATAAAAATAAAATTTCTTATAAATTAATACATTTATTATAAACGTGCAAACATTTATGTTTTGAAACATACAAACCCTAATTTTTTTATAACTATAATTTACTTATATCATTATTTAAATATTTCATATATTTATTTTATAAGATACCTAAATATTATTTAACACTTACATAGATGATGTTACTATTATAACAGTTTGGTTAGTATTATTAACTATTAAATCACTATTCCAATGGTATGGTTCATATTCCAACAGTCAGATTAATATTCCAACGGTCTGATTTGTAACAGTATATAGATTCCTTACTTTCTAGAAATACCTATATTTTAATTCATTCTTAAAACACTTATTTTTTATCTTAATATTATATATATTTCCATTTTCAAGATTCATAATGAATTACTAATATTCTACTTCATTTATATGGTGTTGTTCATGAGTGAGCGCTAATTTTGGGGGATCGAGTAGATCCAAATTTTACTATTATTTTTATCTTATTTTATATTTTTTCCATTATAATACATTTAATTATTATGGTTTTAATAATCTCTATATGTTTTTTAAATTATGGTAAGAAAATTTAGTTTATTTTATGAGGTGGTGTGTGTGCATTATACAATATTATAATAATATATATTATATATTTAGAAGAGAATTTTCATTGATAAAATTATAGGTCATTACATTTCACTTCTGTATTCATTTCCTTTCAATACTATGTATTTTTATTTTCTAAATCTATTTTGTACATTAAAATATAAATTCCAAGACCATATTTATATTTTTTTCATTACATGTCTAATCTTGGAGATATAATTTTCTTAGTAATTCTATGATTCAATGTTTCAGATTTATATGAAAATAATATTGAATGATTGAAGTGGTGGATTCAATGATTTGAGGTAAGCATAATAGGTTAGTTTTCCATTCCTGAGAGAATAAAAACAATACATTTTCCAAATCTATCATGAGAATATTTATTATGATAATAAGGGGAATGACACCTACTAGAACATTCATTGTAAATTGTTAAATCGATGATTTTATAATGTAAAATTTAATATGATTGGGTCATTTCTTTGATTTAGACCTTATCCTTGAGACCACATTTCAGAGTAATAATTTTTTATACTGTAAAATCCATGAATTACTGAATCATGGAAATTTTTTGTTTAACAACAATTCAAAGGTATGGTTCTCTACTAATGTGTATAATGACACTCATGACGAATCCTTGGTGATGATACCTTTTTTTGTCTTGTTTTTTTTTGTATTTTGATGGTGGATTTGTTTGTAGAGATAATGTAAAATGAATGACTTATTTATTTGGGTTAGCAATTTAATAATGATTAGGATGAGAACATTAATAGGGAGTTAATCTTGCACTATCCTTGAACTTTTCTATATATTTCATTAAATTAACACTCACTTCACAGGAAGATTTTTTATCAAAATTCACAAATTTTTTGTATTTAATTCAATCCAAGAATATGATAAACGATCTCAATATATTATTATTGGGGGAAGTTTCAATATTTCATGAACCCATATATATTTCGGTTTAAAATAATCCACTGAATCTACAAGTCAAACGAAACATGCCACTGATCCTTGAAATTTTAATTTCAATATACATAATATCAATTTAAAAGAATATTAAAAGAGTTCAATATCTCAATCACTTAACTTCCCAAAATTATCACTCACCCAAATAGGATATATTCTCATCTATTTAGGTGGTTAATAATTTTTTTTAATGTTTTTTATTATTTGATAAATTAGAAAGGAAACGAATGATATGATAAAAGATAATTGTGCACTTAACATGCAAAAATGAACAAAGGTAAACATAAAATTTTTATAGAATAGGAATTTAAAATATGAAAGGGGTATTAACTTGATTTAAAGTATATTAAGATAATGGATTTTAAACTTCAAATGTTGGATGCGAACAAGAGATGATGAAAATAAAACATGAATTAAAATTCAAATGAAATTACAATCACAGTGAGACAGTTAGAATTCAAAAAACTTGAATAACATGAAATGAAAGCAACTAGGTGTGGTCTCTCGAATAGAAAATTGAGTTTTTAATGTCCTTATATGCCTTTTTAAGTTTGTTGGTTGTGAAAATGTATCATCATATGTTCTGAATTTCCAACCCCTTATAATGAGAAGATGGGGATATATTTATAGCACAAGGTGGTGGAATGTTTTCCTACCAAAATCAACCCTCAAGTTTTCTCAACTCTTTGACCCCTTAGAAAGCCTAATTTGTAGAAATATTTTTATTTAAAGTTGTATATATGGATTTAGAATGTTCAAAAACCACATTTGGATTACATTGAACTGTTTTAACCACATTTGGGGATATTTTCTCAAACCATGTGTTGTTTTCCAATTTTGAATAGTGTTTTTCTATATTCAAAATATGAATATATTTATGGCTATGAAGAAGCCTACAAATCAAAACCATTTCTTCTAAATAGTTAATAACCGTTTCTTCTAAAATAATATACCAAAATATAATTATCCAAATTTATTATTTCAATTTAAATAAATAGGCACAACATTTCAAAATAATATATTAAACAAATCACTCTTTACATTTCAATTGATGGAAATAATTCTAATAAATGGATTAAACTATCAAATTATATAAAACATTTTATATAAATAATGAAGGGATGAGTAGAATAGTTTAAAGAAAACTATGAAATAAATTTCAAGTATAAATAATTAGTAAACATGGTCATATTTTAAAATGTATGATAGTTCCAAGCTATGGTACTCTCTCACACAAAACTAGTTGTCCCAGAAATATGTCTACACACATCCTTGAGACACTAGTCAAATACGAACCCTCACCATCACATTGAGGATCTGACTTAATTCATATGTATAGTTACTATTTTAATGAAATCAAGTGTTTTCCCAAAAAACTCACCAACTACCTAGGCTTTCATGTTCTCTAATAACAATTAGTAATGTGAAATTTATTTTAAAACTGTTTAAAATACAATTCATAGCATTCTTCCATTTCAAATATTTAAATTTCCCTTTAAAATACAATACACTAGTTTTAAATAAATTAATTCTATTTTTTCAAGAATAAACCACTAGGTTTCTATAAAAACCATTTAAGCCCATTTTCTCAAATACCAATTTGAAATCAATTTCAAAAAATAAATTTCGGAATTTAAATTTCACAATTAAATTCTAGAATTTAATTTTAATAATTTCTATCCAATTTCACAACACACCCCAATTAAATGGAAGGGGGGTTCTTATTTTTATGTCAAATCTAATTCTAATTCCCCAATTCAATATAATTTGTTTCTAATAAACAAATTAAAATAAATTACATTTAAATCTAACAATTTAATTTTAATCAAGAAATTTAGGGTTACTCAAAATTGGTCATCTTAATGGAACCACCAACCTAGAGATCATATTATATCAAAACCCAAAGCCCTAATTAGGAAAATCCAATGGAGAACATCATAAATGGTGATCTGATAATCGAGACTATATTAATGATCTAAAATAGTGTATTTTAGATCCTCCATCAACATAGAGATCTATAAAAACCTACGGAGGAAAGAGGAGTGGGTTGGATGAAGAGAATGAGAATTGGAAACTTACCGAGAAGGGATTGAGCATCATTATCCTTGCTTCTATCCACTTCTAGAGGGGTGTAGAGGGGCCAAAATCATCTATTGGGAGCTTATAAGGGAAAAAAATAAAATTCTATAGGGTCATACAGGATTTATGGGAACCTAAAATTGGGGTTTAATGATGTTTTAATTTAGATTCAACATCAAGATGAATACATCTCAGAAAATGAGATAGTTCAGATAGATTCTTTTGTAGTTGAGATATATGGAACATGTTATCTATAGATATCAGCTGTGTTGGAAGTTATAAATGGTAATAATATTTTCCCACTAGCTTAATGACCTCAAAAGTTACCAAAAAATGAGGAGAATGTTTCCCTTTCCACCCAAGCTTTCAATGACCCAAATGAGGTGAATCATTCAAGAACACCTGGTCACCAACTGAAGATTCAAACAGTCTATAAAAAAAATAATCATAAGATATGTATCGACTCTCTAACATAAACATTATATGAATAATAAATTAAATATTTTTTGTCATCTCTTGAACCAAGATCTACCCAACCAAGAATCATTCACCAATATTTGACCCACACAATCGTGATTTACAAGGTCGACTATAAAAGGCTTCAAAGGATCCATTCCATTCATTTACACGTAACTACAATTATAAATAAACTCAACTAGCCCCATAAAGTCATCCCAATCCCCACTAAATATGAGAATGTAGGCATAAATAATATCCCCAAGAATATATATAGTTCATTCTTTCTAGACATCTGACTGTGGATGGTTTCCGTACTCAAACAGACCCAAGATCTTAGTGCCTCTAAAAAATGAGAAGTAAAATAAGGATATCTATTAGAGAATATAGAATATGAACCTATGTGAAATCAAATAATATCTTTCAGATAGATACTTCTGAGCTCCTCAGCATTGGTCACATCATGAATTGGTGTAATGGGTGTCAACTTGGTCAGCCTTTTGATCACAACCGATATCACATTTTACTTTTTCTGTGAATGTGGAAACCCAACCAAAAAATCCATGGAGCTCTCATCCCACATCAACTTCAACACTGGAAGTGGCTAAAGAAATCATGAAAGTTTCTCATTCCTGGCCTTGACCGGTTGGTACATATAACAATGAAATACTAATTCAAAAATTCATATCTCATGCCTAGAAACCATAATCATCACCTCATATCATAGAACATATTTGTGGTTCCCGGGTTCAAATCCTATTATGAATTATGGAAATCCCATATCACAAATTTCTTTGCTAATAATTGAACAAAAAATATATTCTAATAGTATAAAATGCCCTAGGAGGAGAATGACTAGTTATCCATGGTCTCCCCACTTTAAATAGAGTCCTTAATGATGTGGAACTCCTCATATAGTTGTTGTTCCTAAAAATCTTCTCAAGAAGTGTGGAGGTCATCTGAACACTGGCCAAAGAAACCTCATCCTGGAATTCCCAGATTCCAATATGGATCTATGTAAAGTGAGCCATCAGGATAATTTGTTCTCATGATTCTTTCACAGTCTAGGATAGAAGATTGATAATCAAAGAATCTATGATGAGATTCAAATTCCATAGGGTATAGTCAATAACAAAGTCGATAGATTATAGGTACTCCACCCAACACCTCTTGTAAAGAATACAATATTTTTTAGATAATATATGAACTCAGATATTGTGTTTGCAAAACATGGTAAATCGTTCCCTGTAAATAATATAAGACAAAATCTTAAATGAATTTAGCAAAGCTATGAGTTCAGGGCCATGGATTGGATAATTTTCTCATGTGTCCTAAGAAGGCGAGAGCCATAGGAAACAACACGATCACTCTGCATAAGAATGCTTCCCAAACATAAACATGGTGCATCACAAAAGACCACACAACCCTTCTCAGCCTATAAAAGAGTCAAAATTGGAGTATTAGTAAAAATTATATTCAACTAAAACAAAATAATTCTAAAAACTTCCATCTCAGGTAAACTTTACTCCATTATATGTCATAGTTGTCACCAGAGAAACCAAAATTGAGAAGTATTTTATGAACCAATGATAATACCCAATCAAACCCAGGAATATATAAATTTCTAAAACATTCTAGGGTTATTACAATGTCATAATAACCTTTACCTTACCAGGATCAACTGAGATACCATCTTACAACACCATTTTCTCAATAACATCACTTTTATAATCCTGACATCTCATTTCGAGAGCCTAACTTAATTTTGGTTACTTCTCAACAATTCTTATCCTTTTCTCAGATGAAGCACATGATCCTTCTTGAACATAGAGTAAGTAAGGATATAATACACAAATACCACCATAAAATAATCAAAGTAATCATGGAATATTCTTTTCATTAAATCCATAAGAATTACAAGGTCATTGGTTAGACTGAATCAGATCACAAGGTACTCATAATGGTTGTACCTTCTCTACAAGGAGGTTTTCTAAATGTCAAATTATGTTCTCCTAAACAGGTGAAAATTAGATAGAAGATCACTCTTAGGGAAAACATTCTCACCCTCAAACAGATCAAATTGATCCATGGAAATATATAAGTTTAATTTAACTTATCTAAAATTAGTTTTCAATAATCATTTCAAAGGGGAAGTGACACATTAGCTTTCGTAGAAAAGAGAATCGGCACCATACAAGGTGAAACACTTGGGTGAATAAAAATGTGCTCTAAATGAAATTACATTTGAGTGTTCAACTATTTCATATTTTCTGGTTCCATGCAATAAGAATTAATTGATAGTGGCTCATTAAAAATCACTAAATTTATAGAAAAATCTACCTCCCTTACCGGTGGAAAACTAGAGAAGTCATGAGAAAAACATTGAGAAACTATATAAAAACTTGAGGGATATCACCACTAAAGGATTCTCACTCCAGATCAAAAGAAAACATAGATACGACTTTTCCTAACTCTAGATTAGAAGTTCTAGATCTACTCAACCTCACGTCTCATAATCCATGAAAGATATGACATACACCATCAGGTTTAGTGAAGAAGACCTGTTGGATATAACAATCAATTCAGGATTTATTGGAAATGAGTAAATCCATCCCAAATAATACGTCAAGAATTTTCATGTGGAGAACTAAAAAACTCCAAGAAAGCTTTACATCTAATAATGATAAATCTCAAGTAGGAATATATAGACCCTGATCTATCTTCATTATGAAGGGTGTAGTGATATCCATCACATAATAAAAAATATCCATAGGAATATTTAAAATATGAATAATAGGAGTTGATCTAAACAAATTTGATGCTCCATTATCAAATAAAGTATTCACCAATGATGAAGAAATTGTGATGGAACCTATCATAGAAGTTGGACTAGTATCTTCTTCTTCTAGAGACTCTTCTACTATGGGAAGAATATTGGTTATGGATGCCTATGGATAGAAGAAATTTTTTCATGAAGCATATGTTTACACCACATTTTTAATTGGGATGGATGATCTCATACCACTATGTGGAGTATAAGTGACATGGAAGAACATATGAAAGTTACCCGAGTGTCTCTAGGATCCATATATCTTGGGAGTCTCTGTGAAAATCCACATATAATGGCCATATTTCCACCATGGTAGAAAATTAAAGGGACTCTTCCAGACATTATAAGAGGTCTATAAAGACCCTCATGTAGAGAACCAAAATGAGAATCATCACACATCCACTTTACTTTGAAAGAACTCATTAAAATACAACATGGAGAAAAAATGAACTCATGAGAACAATGACTTCCTAGCCATATTCATTTCAACCACCAATGATCTATCCAACACATCAGCATAAAAAGGAAGCATCAGTAGGAAAAATGGTTTTCATATTCTGTCAGGTTCCTTTTATTCTTATCATGTTCGAAAAAAACAATTGCCTTAGCCAACACCATCGATTCTTGATAGAACTAGTTGGTGAAAAGATCTTTGAATAATTTACACTCCAAGCCATAATTCTTATTTTCCATCACCATTGTTTCCCACCGTCTCCTAATAGGTCCCTAAGAAACTAATATGGAACACTCCACCTTGATTTCATCAGGTGTCTACAAGAACTATAACAAACACTCAATCATGATGAATCATTACTCATCCTTTGGAGGATCATTTTAGCCCATGAACACTATTATATTTTTCTGATGGAACACCTAAAAATAGTTCTATAAAGAATACCTTTATGGTTCTACAATTATAACAAGAATGATAACTAGTGGAGGTTCCTATCCCAGAGAAAGGAATGTATGCACAACACCTTAATCCAGATTCTAGTCTAAGGAAGGATTTTCTTATTGAGGTTCATCAACAGATTCCTCCTGGATTTGATACACACATATTCTTAGAGGTGTGATGCCACAAAAAATTATCAGACAACACTAATGACCTCATATTAACAATCAAATAAAGTTATAAGGTTAATTAATCTTAATAGATAGAAAAATAAGATTTATATTCACTCTGTCTAAATTAAAAGTTGGAAAAATAATAGAAATAATCCTAAAGACATATTTCAGGAACCACCCATAGTGACTTGAGTCTTATTGTTGTGAGAGCTGACTAAGAACTCAATCATAACTACCTTATAAGTCCCAAAAAGATTACACAACTACATACAAACATCAAGGATAGATTATTAACTTGAACCATTGATACCATGTTGTCACAAACCATTTTGGGTACGCTGGTGACATGATAAGAAAGCCGGTCCAAAAATTGCATGAATGTAATTTCCATTCTCCTTGGGTTGGTGACTGACACCTGGAATCATAAAAAAATGAAATTTGGAAGGGATTTCCACAAAATAAATGGAACAAAGATAAACTAGCCTTTATGCATACAATAAAACTCAATAGGGAGAACAATATCAAAATTCAAATTAGTGTAAATAACTCAATGTAGAGCATAGTGTACCAGAAATCATGATAGATTACCCAATTACCAACGTACATAACATTCCATTCCCAAGGGTCAATAGCTAATACCAACTACAAGTGGCACCCTACCCTTGCTCAATCCTAGAAGAATATTATCTAAAAACACCTGTAACGCCCCGACCCCAGTTACACAGAGTCGGTGCATTATTACATAATATTGGCATGATCACAAAATCTCAAGTATCGAAAGACTGATTAGTTTAGTAGCCTTGGAAACACAAGATATATTAATAAGTATTTCATTACATCATAAAATGAAAACTAAAACAACATTGTCTCCATATTCCACACTCATATCCCCTCATACTATCCCTGCAGGTCATTCATAAAATACTTCCTCACATCCTGGGAAAAATAAAACATAGAAAGGTGTGATCTCAGATGCCCAGTAAGGATAACAATATTGTAGAAACTTTAATAAATAAGAATAAACATTTAAGGCAATGTATAACTAAAATAAAATCCTTTTAAACTTGAACTTCAACACAATATGGCAGAAATAAAATGAAATAATTCCATTTACTTATTCACATAGATATTCTACTAATCGAATAATCACATGCAATATCAATATCCACTTTCATAATGATGGAATGCATAATTCCAGACTATCATAACCACATAGTCAAGGAATTGTGCTAAGACTACAAAATAATATTTTTCAAGGCCTTGATTCAAGACACTGGTTTGTATCATGAGACCTACCAATGCATCAAAGAGCTATAGCGGGCTCCACCCGTCACTTATTATGTCCAATGCATTCCTCATATGAACAGGTTTAAACATAACATATACATTCGTATTAAAACTAGCATAAGAAAAGTCAATAATTTCACCATAAACCATTAATGGTATAAAAATAACTCATCCACAGTCAAACATATAACAAAACCTTCAATGCAATATGGAAGTTTTGTATTATAATAAATCAACTTCAAATAAGCTTGAAATCCATCATAGGATGTTGACATAGATGAAATCAGAACTATTTGAGAGAAATATATCTTTTTTTAAATAATTTAAAATTAATATAATTATAAAATAAAACATTTACATTGAAAATATCCTTATAATCTTTTAAGGGAAGCTTCGAAGATTTTATAATGGAGGAAAATAGCCGCACCCACCATATAAGTTAAAAAAGACATTCTTACCTTAATTCTGTCGAAAAGGATAAAAAAGACCTTGTTTGGAAAACGATGGAAAGCTTCCTTTTTTAAATTATAATAAAAAGTCAAAAAGGGTATAAATTACTTTAACCCATATTCTATAAAATATTATGAATGATTTGAAATACATTTTTACAAAACATGGATGTGGATGATAAAGAGGTCCTAGTAGATAATTATATATAAACAACCCCAGATAAAGAAGAGATTGTGAAATAAACCCTTACCTTGTAATTTTCCTTGTTTGAGGGTAGGTTAACCTCCTATATAATGTTTAAAAAATTGTTATTAAATTATACAAGAATCATATACATTAATATGATATCATATATGATCTTTAAACATTTATTGTTAATAATATCTTTGTATTATCATCCTCTCTAGTGTTAACGGATTCATTTTCCATTATATTCTTTGTTATGTGAGATGTATTTGTTATGGATGGGATTTATATTATTCATATCCTGAAAGATATCATGTCTCTAAAAATTATTTTTAATCATCAAATGAAATTTAGTCTTGAATGGATTCGATGGGGAATGAATCTCATACCGTTCGTGGAGACGGTAGTTCGTACGTACGCATGAGTGACAATATCATTCTTTTGATATTAAAATAATATATAATTGGATGGTATATCATATATACAGAATAATTATCATGTTATATTTATTATTAACATGAATTACACATCATTATTATACCCATCCAAATAATAATGTTTTGAATAACAATTACACCACGATGTGGAGACGGTAAGCTGTACGTACGCATGCATGGTGACATGTCATTCAAAGGATGTATAGAATACTGAATATGGTTGTACCATATTTATAATAACATCATAGTATATAGAAGATACTGGACTTATTATTTTAGAATGGTAATAACAAAGAAAGAAGAAGTTGAAGAAGAATGGATCTTGAAAGAGGGTGGTGAAAACATTACCTCTTCTTCGGGTTATTCATTTTGATTTGATCCAAAAGGGCTCTTTAGGATGGATTTATGACTAAATTAAGGCCTATAGGATGAAGATAGGATATTTGAGAGAGTATTTGGGTAGGGTTTGGCTGAGCCAAAAGGCTTTGAAGGTGTGAATTAGAAGGAAGAGGGAGTGCCCTTTTATAAGAGGGGTGAGGGGCACCTTTGGAAAAGCTATAAATATTATTTTATAATAAATTCATATTCGGGTT
The DNA here is from genome assembly GCA_963277665.1 of Viscum album. Lineage (NCBI taxonomy): Eukaryota > Viridiplantae > Streptophyta > Magnoliopsida > Santalales > Viscaceae > Viscum > Viscum album. The sequence continues at coordinate 1,324,993,498 of OY728139.1, read as the reverse complement.
CTAATGGCTCCAAAGTGGATTATATAAAGGTTAAGGTGGAGATGGGTAGATATCCTTTCAACCAATACATTTTAGACAGGTTTGTGTCACTATATTAACCTTATCATTTATATTTAACTCTTAGTTTAATAGTTCGACATTTACCATGTCTCTTTGTATTTTATATTATATAGTTAATAAACATACTATATACATCCAAAAGACCCCCAAGTGGTTCATTAATGATACAACTATCATTATATAAGTCCTTTGTCCAAACCATAGATTTTTAGGAATAGAATATCAATTAATAATATAATATTTGTTTTAAAAAGTCTTTTATGTCAATTTTGACACTATTGAGTATTTTGTTTTTGATAATTTCATAACAGCATGATTATGTCGAATTTTTATTTATAACCAATCCCAATATGTCATATTAACCAAGAAAATTAGTTGACTTCATAAAACGTCTCAAATTAAATTTATTTCGATATTTATAATATCAATTATTTTAATATTTCATTAATTAGGTAATTACAGCATCACCATTGTGTCGTAAATAAATTAAATTATTTAATGTATGAAAATTATAAATAAAATACCATTATGTCAGAAATATTTTTATATTTGTAATGAATATTTATAATTGAATTTGTCTCATGTATAACCATATATTAAAAATGTTTTAGTAATTAAATGTTGATTTTAACTCTTTTAACTCTTCTTTGAATTGAATAATAATAAATGTAATAATCCAATCCAAGTGGACCTAAATGATTATATTTTATTCCTAAGGTTTTTTTGGTCGATATTCACTTTTCCAATAGAATTAGGACATGTTTTAGGGTAATATTAATATCATTTTTACCCTTAATTACCCTATTTACTTTTAACCGTGGTAAATAAAAGTAAAAAAGTTACTATTCACCGAAAATTATTTTTATCTTATTGAACTAGATTTTACTTTTTGATATTAACCATGTCTTTCGGATTTTCAAAATTCCACTCACAGAAGTTGTAAAATTATGTTTTATGTGAATTTCAAAATTCTCCTAAGAGGTGGGTAAAAGACGGTGAAAAGTTCCATAAAAGTTTTATATATCTAAAATTATTTTAAACTAACTCCAATAAATTACATTGAACTTTTATACGTATTATGTATCCATTTTGACATTAATTAAATTAAAAAAATTGATAATTATTTAAAAAAAATTCGGTTTTAAACTATAACTTATTGTTTTTTCACTATTCATCAAAAATTGAATATTTTCGGTAAAATACAATAATTTCACCCTAAGATAATTTTGATATTCCGAATCCAAAAATGGAGTCCATTTTGAAAGATAAAATTTATAAAATTTCAAAAATTGGGTATTACTATTCATAACGGCTAGTTTGATTGGTTGTGGTGTGTTAGAACTCGATGTTGCGTACAACACACGCTACTGTATTATTCAAAGAGAAGCATACCGTGAAATCTTGGGGTGTAACATTCTCCCCTCCTTAAAATAATGTTTTCCTCAAAATTTATATAATACTACTGCATGAAAAGAATCAGGTGATTCTTCATCATAAGTTCCTCAGGTTTCCAAGTTTCCTCTTCCATCTAATGGTTTCTTCATAGAACTTTTACCAAACGAGTCGTCTGGTTTCTCAGCACTTGTTCTCTGGTATCAAGAATCCTGACAGGCTCTTCACAATAATACAGATCGGGTTCCAGTTCTAATTCCTCATACGTGAGTACATGCATTGGGTCAGACATGTATTTTCTCAATAGTGATACGTGGAACATATCGTGAACTTTGGAGAGACATGGCGGCATTGCCAAACGAAAAGCTATAGCCCCAATTCGTTCTAGAATTTCGAAAGGTTCGATGTAACTAGGGCTAAATTTACCCTTCTTACCGAAATGTATAACTCCCTTCTAGGGAGATACCTCCAAGAAAACATGATCTCCTACGTGAAATTCCAAATCCTTCCTTCGGTTATCGGCATAGCTCTTAGGCCTACTTTGAGCTGCTTTAATGTGGTTTTGGATTACCTTTACCTTTTCCATTGTTTCCTCCACCAATTCTGGGCCTACAGGTTTTATTTCACCAACGCCATCCCAACAGGCTGGTTTGCGACATCTCTTTCCGTATAACGCTTCATATGGTGTCATCTGAAAACTTGAATGGAAGCTACAGTTTTAAGAAAATTCTACCAGTGGTAAATATTGATCCCACATACCCTGAAAGTCAAGTGAGCATGATCTCAACATGTCTTCTACAGTGTGAATAGTTCTTTCTGATTTTCTATCAATTTGGGGGTGGTAGGCAGTGCTCAAAAAATGTTCAGTATCGAGGGCTTTTGGAATACTTTTCCAGAATCATGAAGTAGAACGGGGATCACGATCAGAGACAATTGATAGGGGTACTCCATGAAGTCTCACAACTTCATTAATATATAGTCTTTTTGTATGTTCCAGTGGTAGATCTTCTCTTATAGTAAGAAAATGTGCTGACTTGGTAAGACGATCAACAATAACCCATATTGCATCATTCCTTCTAAGAGTATTTGGAAGCCCCGTGACAAATTCATTCATAATATTGTCCCATTTCCACTCCGGTATGGGAATAGGTTTCAAGACTCCTCCAGGCTATTGCCTTCCGGCTTTCACTTGTTGAAAAACCATACATCTTGACACAAAATCAGCAATCTCCCTCTTCATGTTGTCCCACCAAAAATGTTCCTTCAAATCTCTATACATTTTGGTGCTTTCATGGTGTATAGAGAAATTGGAGCTATGATCACCATCTAACAATTCCCTTTTTAGATTAGGTATATCGAGAACACAAAGTCTGTTCCCATATTTTAAAATTCCTTCTTCATTAGTAATGTCTCTCAATCTCCCATAATTCATATCTTTAATCTTCTTTTGAAATTCTTCATCATCGGTCTGAGAACTCTTAATCCTTTCTAGTAAAGATGGTTTGGAAACCATTTGAAAAAGCAATGATGTTTCTCCTCCCACGGTAATTCCCATATCCATCTTCACTAGATCCCTGAAAATAATATCCCTTTCAATTCTCATCATTTTCAAAACTCCGTGATCTTTTCTACTCAAAGCATCTTCTACCTTATTTGCCTTCCCCAGGTGGTAGTGTATCATGCAATGATAATCCTTGAGTAGTTCAAGCCATCACCTTTGCCTCATGTTGAGTTCCTTCTCTGAGAAAATATACTTCAAAATCTTGTGATTAGTATAAATCTCACATTTTTCACCAAAGAGATAATGTCTCCATATCTTCAATGCAAAGATTACAGCAGATAACTCAAGATCAGGATTAGGATAGTTTTTCTCATGAACATTCAACTGTAGTGATGCATAGGTAATAACCCTATCATTCTGCATAAGGACACAACCAATTCCTTTATTCGATTCATCACTATAAATAACAAACCCATCATTCCCCGATGGTAGAGTCAATATATGATCATTGACTAATCTTATCTTCATTTCGTTGAAAAATTCTTCACACTCTTTTGTCCAAACAAATTTCACCCCTTTACGTGTGAGCTTTGTTAATGGGTTAGCCAATTGGGAAAAATTCTGGACAAAACGTCGATAATAACCTGCTAAACAAATAAAACTATGTACCTCAGTCATACTCATCTATGCAGGACATTATTTGATTAACTTTTTCTTAGAAGGATCAACTGAGATTCCATCTTTAGAGACAATATGTCCAAGAAAAGAAATCTCTTGAAGCTAGAATCACACTTGGTAAAATTCCCATATAATTCATGTCTTCTCAGATTTTTCAAGGTAATGCACAAGTGATTTTCATGATCTTTGTAGTTTTTTGAGTATACCAAGATATCATTAATAAATACCACCATAAAATAATCAAGATATTCCTTGAAAACTTTGTTTATTAGATCCATGAATACATAGGGTGCATTAGTCAGCCCAAAATGCATTACTATAAATTTGTAGTGCCCGTACCTGGTTTGAAATGCTATCTTCAGAATGTCTTACATTTTCACACACAACTGATGGTATCCAGATCGAAGGTCAATATTTCAAATGTATTGAGCTCCATGAAGTTGTTCAAATAAATCATCAATGCGCGGTAGGGGATACTTGTTCTTTATTGTTATAGCATTGATCTCCCGATAGTCGATACATAACCTCATAGATCTATCTTTTTTATTAACAAAAAGTACAGGGGCTCCCCATGGGGAAACACTAGGGTGCATAAATCCCTTATTACTCAATTCATCAAGTTGTTTCTTTAGTTTCACTAATCCCAGAGTGTCCATTCTATAAGGGGTCTTCGATTTGGGCCTTGGTCCAGGAATTAAATCAATGGAAAACTCAATTTCCCATTCTAGAGGATGTCCAGGTAAATATTCTTGAAACACATCTACATATTCATTCACCATAGGCACATCCTCTATTTGAACATTCCTTTCCTTACCTACAGTTATTTCATTCTCTTCCTCCACAATAATTGAATTTAGTTGAGCTATTGGGGGTGGATCTAGGTAAGAATTAGGTGGTGATGATTCCGTTCTAAAGATAAGGTGTTACTTATCATCATCATCAAAAATATTAACCTCCTTCTTCTTAAAATATATTTTTTTTCATCATGGTCAGAAAGCCAATCCATATCGAGGATTATATCAAATTCAATCATAGGTATGATGATGATATCTGCAGATAAAGAACATTTATGTGCTCTAATGGGGAATGATTCACAAAACATTGTTGCAATGATACTTCCCTTAGGAGATTTGATTGATAACTCCCTTGTTAAATAATATTGGAAATATCTAATTTTCTTAGAAAACTGGGAAGATATAAAACAATGTGATGATCCAGAATCAAATAATTCATTTTCTAATCTTGAGGAAACTATTAAATTACCTACCACCACGTCTTTCAGATCCTCTACCTCTGCAGTAGTGATAGCATAAGCATGACCTTGATCTCTTGGCCTTTTTGAGGTAAGTTCCCCTGATGCTTAGGACATTAATTTGCCTAATTTCCTATCTCCCTACAGCTGTAGTATTGAACATCAGTAAATTATTTCTTCCCCTTGAAATCACGAGCATGGTGGCCTTTTTCACCACACTTGTAACAGACTCACATTCCTTTTAAGAAAGTACCAGGGCAATTCTTCCCACATTTAATGCAGGATAGATATTAAACGTTTCCCTTCTTCCCCTTATTTCCATTCCTAGATTGATTAGCAGATATCTTCTTCTCTTGCTTTGTTTTAATGTCATAAGACTTAGAGAATTTTTTTTCTGTCTTGATAGCACATGAGACAATATTTTTGTACAACGAGAAGGTTTGTGAGACTAATGCTCGATGGATAAATAGTTTTAACCCATCAATGAAATGATCAATCTTACTTCTTGGGTTACATATATAATCTGAAGCATACCACACTAACCTTGTAAAGTTAGCCTCATACATTGTGACATTCTCATCCTCCTTTTTCCTCAGACTCAGAAATTGACTTTCCATATCTGATCGATGGTCACGAGGAAAGTATTTTTCTATGAAAATCTCAGTGAACTCCCTCCATTCCATATTTGATACTTCATCATCTTCTTTTGTGTTTTTTATCAATGCCCACCATTGATCAACATCTCCAGTGAGGCGATAAACTGCCATGATAACTTTTTCCCTTTCACTACTCCCCAAAGTCTGAAATATTTTCTCTAGGGAATTTATCCATTGCTTAGATACTAAGGGATTTGTACTCCCATTGAACATTGGTGGTTCTTTCCTCATGAAGCGAGCTAACATTGATCCTCCATGATGCGGATCAGTGTGCTCCATAAGGGTATGGTTATTATTCATAACATGAGTGAGTTGTCCCAGTATGGTGATTAGCTGATCATCACCAGTTGTATCACCACATCCACTATAATTATCTTGAGCAGAAGGGAAATCCCTACATAGAGTGCATGCATTGATATAGTTTCCATTTCTTCCACTAGGACCCATTTCTAAAAAATGGCAGGAACTAGATCAGTTTATGAATCAAAATACATAATTCCACACTTGTAAAACACTTAACATAAATTGAACTGTTTATGGATATAATCCATAATCATAAAAAATGTTTTCTTTAAGGAAGTATATACCCATAAACCCTTCATAATGGTTTGTAATGAAAATGAGAAATATCCTAAGCATATCCCTCAGGAGTGTCGTAACCTAGAGTGTAGCAAGGACCATTGTCGTGCACCGGTTCCCGTTCGAGTCTAGCTCAAAGCGGTGTTTTGGGTTTTACCCCTAGGTACATATGTGCCCGAGCCACCTCTACATGATCGTATCCAGACCGGGATGTATTTCTCAAAAAACTCACAAAATCTATAAAATACCATAATTCTAGGATGTTCTTCTATACTAATCCTCAAAGTTTATCTTAGGGCTATGTACTCTAATCAGAGTTTATCTAAATCTATCTTCTAAGGTTTTTACTAAACTTCCTCTAATACCAACAGTAACTCCCCGACCCCAGTTACCCATATTAGGTGCATTATTAAATAACATTGGAATGATCATAAAAGATCAAGTCTCTAAAGACCGATTAGTTTAGTATCTTTGGAAACACTAGATATATTCATAAGTCTTTCATTAAATCATAAAATGAAAACTACAACAACATAGTCTCCATAGTCTACACTCATATCCCCTCATACTATCCCTGCAGGTTATTCATAAAATACTTCTTCACATCCTGGAAAAAATATAACATATAAAGGGATGAGCTCAGATTCCCAGTAAGGATAACACTATAGTGGGAACTTTCATAAATAAGCATTAACATTTAGGGCAATGTATAACTAAAACAAAATACTTTTAATCTTGAACTTCAGCATAATATGACATAAATAAAATGAAATAATTCCATTTACTTATTCAGATAGATATTCTACTAATCGAATAATCACATGAAATATCAACAACCACATTCATAATGATGGAATGCATAATTCCAGACTATCATAACCACATAGTCAAGACCTTGTGCCAAGACTACAAAATAAGATTTTGCTAAGGCCTTGTTCCAAGACACTAGTTTGTCTCATGAGTCCTAAAGATGCATCGAGGAGCTATAGTAGGCTCCGCCCGTTACTTATTAAGTCCAATTCATTCCTCATATAAACAGGTTTAAACATAACATAAAAATTCTTATTAGAACTAGCATATGAAATATCAATACTTTCTCCATAAACCATGAATGGTATAAAAACAACACATCCAAATTCAAACATATCACAAAACCTTCAATACAATATGAAAGTTTTGTATCATAATAAATCAACATCAAATAAGCTTGAAATCCATCAATGGATGTTGACAAAGATGAAATCAAAACTATTTGAGAGAAATATATCTTTTTTTTGAAATCATTTATAAGTAATATAATTATATAAAATAACTTTGAAAATATCTTTATAAGATTTTAAGGGAATCTTCGAAGATTTTATAACGACGTAAAATAGCCACACCTGCCGTATAAGTTAAAAAAGACATTCTTACCTTAATTCTATCGAAAAGGTTAAAAAATACCTTGTTTGGAAAACGACAGAAAGATTCCTTTATAAACTTATTATAAAGAGCCAAAAAGGGTATAAAATAATTTAACCCATAGTCTGTAAAATAGTAAGAAGGATTTGAAATACATTTTTATGAAACATGGATGTGGATGATAAAGAGGTCCCAATAGATAATTATGTATAAACAACCTAGGATAATGAACAGATTGTGAAATAAACCTTTACCTTGTACTTTTCCTTGGTTGAGGGTAGGCTAACCTCCTATATAATGCTGAAATAATTGTTATTAATTTATAAAATAATAATATACAATAATATGATATCATATATGATCATTAAACATTGATTGTTAATAATATCTTAGTATTATCATCGTTTCGGGTGTTAACAGATTCATTTTTCATTATATTCTTTGTTATGTGAGACATATTTGTTATGGATGGGATGTATATTATTCATATCTAGAATGATATCATGTCTCTAAAAATTATTTTTAATCATAAAATGAAATGTAGTTTTGAATGGATTCAATGGGGAATGAATCTAATCACATTCATAGAGACGGTAGTCCGTACGTATGCACGAGCGACAATATCATTCTTTTGATATTAAAATAATATATAATTGGATGTTATATCATATATACAGAATCACTATCATGTTATATTTATTATTTACATGAATTACACATAATTATTATACCCATCCAAAATAATAATTTTTTGAATAACAATTACACTATGACAAGGAGACGGTAAGCCGTACGTACACACGTATGGTGACATGTCATTCAAAGGATGGATAGAATACTGAATATGGTTGTACCATATTTATAATAACATCATAGTATATAGAATATACTGGATTTATTATTTTAGAATGGGAATAAAAAATAAATAATAAGTTGAAGAAGAAAGGAACTTGAATGACGGTGGTGAAAACATTACCTCTTCTTCGGGTTCTTCCTTTTGATTTGATCAAAAGGGCTCCGTAGGTTGGATTTATGACTAAAGTAAGGCCTCTAGGATGAAGGTAGGATATTTGAGAGAGTATTTGGGCAGGCTTTGGCCGAGACAAAAGTCTTTGAAGGTGTGAATTATAGAGAAGGGGCAGTGTCCTTTTATAAGAGGTGTGACATGCACCTTTGGAAAAGCTAGAAATATTATTTTATAATAAATTCATATTCATTTTATAATTCCTAGAAAGCTGTTTTTTTAAAGTTTAATGTGGGTATGGGTCTAAATCCTTTCAACCAATAGATTTTAGATAGGTTTGGGTCACCATATTAACCTTATCATTTATATTTAACTCTTAGTTAAATAGATTGACATTTACCTTGTCTCTTTGTATTTTTATATTATATAGTTAATAAACATAATATATACATCTAAGAGACCCCCAAGTGGTCAATTAATGATACAAATATCATTATATAAGTCCTTTTTCCGTACCTTAGATCTTTAGGAATATAATATCAATTAATAATATAATATTTTTTTAAAAACTCTTTTATGTCAATTTTAACACTATTGGGTTTTTTTTTGATAATTTTATAATAGCATTATTACTTCGAATAAAATTTATATAACTAATCCTATTTTGTTATATTAACCGAGAAAATTAGTGGAATGTATAAAAATTCTAAAATTAAATTTATTTTGATTTTTATAATATCAATTATTTTAGTATTTCATTGATTAGGTAATTACGGCATCACCATTGTGTCATAAATAAATTAAAATAATTATTGTCTAAAAATTATAAATAAAATACCATTATGTAGGAAATATTTTTATCTCTCTAATGAATATTTATAATCCAATTTATTATATGTATTACCCTATATTAAAAATGTTTTAGTAATTAAACGTTTATTTTAACTCTTTTAACTCTTTTTTGAATTAAGTAATAATAAATGTCCTAATCAAATCCAAGTTGACCTAAATGATAATATTTTATTACTAAGGCTGTTTTTGGTCGAGATACAATTTTCCAATAGAATTAGAACATGTGTTAGGGTAAATTAATATCATTTTTAACTTTAATTACCATATTTACATTTAACCGTGGTAAATAAAATTAAATAGTTACTATTCACCAAAAATTATTTTTATCTTATTGAACCACATTTTACTCTTTGATATTAACTGTGTCTCTCAGATTTTCGAAATTCCTTTCCCAGAAGCGGTAAAATTATGTTTTATGTGAATTTCCATATTCTCCTAGGAGGTGGGTAAAAGGCGGTGAAAAGTTCCATAAAATTTCTATATATCTAAAATTATTCTAAACTAACTCCAATGAATTAAATTGAACTTATATAGGTATTATGTATCAATTTTTACCTTAATTTAATTTAAATAAAATAATGAGATATTTAAATAAAAATTTGGTTTTAAACTATAACTCTATGTTTTTTCACTATTCATAAAAAACTGAATGTTTTCGGAAAAATTCCATATTTTCACCCTAACCAAATTTCGATATTCTAAATCTAGAAATGAAGTCCATTTTGATAGATAAAATTTATAAAATTTCAAAAAGGGGTTATTACTATTCATAACGTCTAGTTTTATTGGTTGTGGTGTGTGTTAGAACTCGAAGTTACATACAACACACACTACTGTATTATTCAAAGAGAAGCGTACTGTGGAAGCGTCAGGTGTTACAACACGCACATGCAAAAGTAGGGTATGAGATAAAATCCCTGTAGTATCTCAACAAGTATTCCAGAATAAAATTTCAACATTTAATTAAACAAATAATTATTTAAATTTTAAATAAACCTGAATAAAATTTCAAAATAATAATTAAAACAAATCATGCCTTACATTTAAGTTGATGGAAATACTTCTAAACAATGTATTAAACAATATTTTTATATAAAATAGTTTATATAAATCCATAAGGAAAGTGATCAATGTTTAAAAAAACAATTTCATATATTTGAAATATAAATAAGAAAGAAAAAATTTCATTTTCAAAAAGATATGATTGTTCCATTTTATGTAACTCCCTCGCACTCAAGTCGTTGTCAAAAAAATATGTATACATTAATCCTCTAGAAACTAGTCTAAGAAGAACCCATTAATATCTAATCATGGATGTGACCTACTAAATATGTATTTTTAGTGTTGTAAAGTGATAGAGATTGGTTTCAAATAACTCAATAACTACCTATGATTTCATGTTATCTAATAATAATAAATGATGGGAAAATTTATTTTAAAACTGTTTAAAATACGATGCATCCCATTATTCCATTTCAAATATCCTCATTTCCCTTCAAAAACCAATAAATGGGTTTTAATCAAATAATTTATTTTTCCATGATAAAACCAATGGGTTTCTATCAAAACCTTTTTAACCCACCTTATAAAATACCAATTTGAAATCAATTTCATCAAATAAATTTCATAATTCAAATTCTACATTTAGATTTAGTAAATTTATTGGAAATTAAACAAAACACCCAAACTCTATGGAATTGGTGGGTTTTCCTAGTTTAATGCCAAATCCAATTCCAAATCCTCAATTCAATGGAATAGGGTTTTGAATAAACTAATTTAATGAAATTAAATTTAAATCTAAAAAACTAATTTAAATAAAGAAATTTAGGGTTTATCAAAATTGGCCATCATAAAGAAACCAGCTACCATGGGACCATGGGATCTCAAGAGAAGAATCCATAACTAGGAAACACCAATAAAGAACATAAAAAATGAATATCTAAGAATCAAACATAGATTCAAGATAAAAAATTATGGATATTAGATCCTCCATGAACACAGAGACCTATAAAACCCTTGGTATGAAAGTGGAAAGAGAGGGAGAAAGAGAATGATAAGAGGAAACTTTCCAAAAAGGTATTGAACATTTTTATTCTTTCTTTGCTCTAATCATGGATGGTTGTAGAGGGGCCAAAATGACCACTTGGGGGCCTCCAAGGAAGAAGAAAATGCTAAACGTTTGTATAGGCCTATCAAACACGTAAAAAGAGGGTTTTAGGATTTTAAAAAATAATTTTTGAATTAAAAAATCTTGTACACATGATTTAATTAGTAGGGATTCACGGTTAGAAAATAAATGCACCCCTTTTTTACAAGGTGCACCATTTATACTATATGGGAACACGGTTTGTAAAACCATTAACCAGAAGTGTAAAACCCCACTCTTTGGGTTATCATTATTTCTAATGAGAGGGTTCATGGTTTGAAAAAATTTGTGACGAACATTTATAGCTCATAAACTTCAAAAATTTCCAAATGTTTCACCCATAAAAACCATTAATGGAACTCAACCAAAGAATGATCAAATGAGAGGTTTAGGAATACCAGAAAATATTAAGAGGAAGTTACATGATTTTTTTTCTTTACAAAGATGAAAATGTGGGTCCTTTTCATGACTATGAAAAGGTATATGTATTCAAGGTACGAGCATAAAATATTTTTATTAGTTACCTTGAGTGATTAGAAAAAAGAGTGACATAGATCACACCTTTCCATGTTTGATAATAATAAACTGGGAAACTAAATTGTATGGGAGGAGAAGATCTAAAAACTTTTAATGGGATAAAGTAAAACACTTGGGTCTAATTGATTATTTGAATGATGTTTAGTAAAATTGGTATTTTATATGAAATAATAAATTTTAATTTCCCATTGATAATTATTTGATTGTATTTCATTGAAATTTATATATTTCTATCAAGGGTTCCCTTTGAGATTCTATTTTAATATTCATTGTTTTAGAACAAGCATGAATTCAAGTGTGGGAGTATTTGATGCTCATAAATTTTAAACTAAATAATTTACATAAAATCAATTTATTTTTAATATTTATGATGAAATAATAAATTGATATACCATTTTATGTGTACTTTTATTCTTATTATTTTTTTTGAAAAATGATAATAAAAATACGTATTAGATGGAATTTTTACTTGAAAAAAACAATTGTTTGATATTTTGGTATTTTAATTTATTTATTTTTAATATATATCAGTAAAATGGGGCCCTTTAATAATAACCCTAAGGAACTTGGAGTCATGCATGATGGATACTTCTTGTTATGTCAGGTTGGAGACTATGTTGGTGTCACTTCAGCTTCAGTTTTGTCACTATAATTTGTAGAATAAAGATGTGGTAAAGAAATGATGTTTCATGCAAAGAAAATATTGGGAATACATCATAGATGGGTATATCATGGATAATAGGAGAAGGTAGAGCTCAGAAAACCCATTAAAATTGATTTAAGCATGTGGCCATTGTCATGGTTGATTTCTTGGATGCAATGAAAAATATTAAGGAAATAGGTTTGGATACACTGTAGTTCACTACCCCATAGATGACAGGGGGATCTCGAATACAACACGATTTTGCTTATTCTTAAGGTTAAAATCATGTGGACAATAGTTTAATGAAGAGTCTTTAATGGTCAAGGAAAATCCATAGAGATATATCTAACATCGTGGTGTGTATATCTACTAAGAGAGAAAAATTCAACGTTCCTCTATGCAAGGGGTTTATAAATTTTGAAAAGAAGATAAGGAAAATATTATGCATGAATATGTGGGTGCTTCAAATCAGTGAAGCCATAAATATTTAAAACATGATTTGGCTATCATTAAGAACATATGAAGTGTGAGCCACTCTCCTAAAAGGGTAATTTGATTTATAATTATTTAGAGGGGATGGAAAATGTTGACAAAAGAGTCACATGTAGAATTAGAAGAAACTTAATATGTCAATTCATGATTGATAGATTATAGGTAGATAAATGGAAGTCAAGAGATATCTTGTAACTCACTATCCCTTTCTCTAAATAATGTATTTGGGTGACAAATTTGGAATATAATTCTAAACTTGAGAGGAGGGTGATAGTTTAGTTATTTTTTACTATAGTTTTATTTGGTTTTATTTTTTATCTAATTCCATATTCATATTTATAATTAATATATGCTTCATTATATTCTATCTCTTTATGTAATCCTTCCCCGTGATGTGTTGTACTCATGATTTTCAGTAACTAACTTGAGGAATATTTCAATAGAGTAATCTTGAGTTTGAACTCAACTATAAGATTAATATCTACTTTAGGTTAATTAGAGGTTAACTTGTGATGAATGTGATCATTAATGTGGTTATCTGATTGTTAGATTCTTCATCTATGCCCATTCTCCTCTGACTATAGATGTGGATCTATGGTGTACTTCAAGATAATTGAGTCACTGTATCATAAATAGGGGTATAAAAAGGTGTTCACACATATGAAAGACTTGGATAACTAAGTGAATATTTAACAAGATAATGAATTTTCTCTCCAGATAACTCTCCCAAGAGAATTATCTTCTCTAACATGCATTGATTTTGTTTCATTACATCTGTATTTTTAGTTTTTTTTTCATTCCATGATAAAAAAACCAAATTAAATTTATAAAGTAAAATAACTATATATACTAATTGAATTATTTTTAGTGTGTTATATAATGAAATGATCCTCAAGTGTGATTACCATGGTTAGCTATTGTGCTGCACTAGAAAAATAATTTTAGCTTTTGGAATACCCTACTTTAGTGATTCATGTGTCTTGTTTGATCACCATGAAACAAACACTACTAGAAACGGAGGATATACCAATGGATTTACCCCAACGGTTTTTGAAAAACATTGGAATAGAGATGTTGACAGGTCTTTACACAAAGGTTTCAATAAACCGTTGGAATAGAGTAGTTTATATGAGTTTTAACCAACGGTTTTACCGAACTATTGGGATATGTGATGTTTTTCGAAGCCTTTGAAAATGGTTTTAAAAAACCATTGGTAAAGATTAACTTTCCCAACAAGTTTTAAAAACCATTGAGAATGTTTTCCCCTAAAA